>VMDR010010821.1:0-29868 GCA_007922815.1 Macrotus californicus
TTACCAGTTTTCATTAGGTTCCTGAGCATATTTCAAAGATGACTAGGGAGTTTTTGAAAATAAATATAATGATGAATTCTGGTGCATTTAAATATATTTGAAGTGCTTCCATCTACTGTAGTTATTACCCTCTCTGATGCTCAGATTCTCTCATCTCCTCTTCAATGAGTTCTTTTCTCTTAGTTTTTTGATTCCTCTTCTGCCCTCAGTCCACTATATATACCAAATGTGACATGTGAAGCTCATGCCACTCAGTTAGGTATCGCTTCTAAATGCTTACCTGGTCCAGTGACACCTGGAAGAAGAACGGGACAGGTACAGACTCTGCTCTATGTCAGTTATGATTATCTGATGTTCTGTAGGCAGTCAGATGTATGAGTCTGGAGTTAAAGGAAGCTAAGCTTGGAGATAAAGGTGCAAAAAAACACTTCCTCTTAATTTGTAGTAGAGCCATCAAAGATGAGATTCCCCAGGGAAACTGAAGAACTAAGGTTACAGACTCAGATTACAGAAATGTGTAAAGAGTGGACAGAGGAAATGGAGCAAGGGAAACAAACAGAGAAAACTGGGCAACAAGGATAAGATGATTTAAGAGAAGCCAGAGAGGTGGAAAGGAAGTGTTTAGAGGGCAACCACTGGCTGAGAATTTAGAGTCTTTTGAATTCATCATTTAAGAGGCAATTGATAACTTTCATCAGATAAGTAAAGAGTAGCTCAAATTGATTAGGTAACAAGGACCCAAATCATAGCTGATAACAGGTTCCAAACCCTGGTAGTCAGATTCCACATATTCTACTCTGGCCACTATGCAGTGCTGATCAATCCACCGCATTCTAGTTTCCATGGCAAATTGCTATCTGCATTATCCCTGCAGGTCTAATTCATTATAATGGCATCCTAGCGAGGTGTGGGTTTAGAGTCAACTTGGATGTCTTTGACAGTTGAAATACAGATCTGAAATCTCCGTGATCTTGGCCTCATATAAAATATTAGATGGAGGCCTAAATTCTCTAGCTCTTCTGACATCGTGGCCTCTGTGCTGAATGGAATCCCTTGGTTCATAGATGTCCTAGGACACACTAGTGTGTGTATATTTGTGTAGAACAGTGGTATCCACTTGTGTATGTTTATGCATGTCTATTTCGATGGCATTTCTCAGGTCAAGGACTGCTATACCTTTTTCTCAGAACTCACCCACAGTTCTAAACATCCTGTAGGTGAACAGACCTGGTCTGACAAAGTCAGGTTGAGTCAGTTCCAGGCTTCCCAGCCTTGATATCACAATGGGTAAAAAGGCTAAAAATAAGGAGGAAGTAGCACTATTTCAGAAACAGAGAGTGAGAACCCTACCCAAATTGCCCTAATCAACTTGTCTGCATTTTCCCCCAAACCTCCCCTACCTAAGATTTCTAATCTGGTTAAATTTGCCTCTGTAGTACCTGTTCTCATATTATTTTCCCCAGTGGATGGATTATCCTTTTTTAAAGTTCTGTTCATTCATTCATTGGATTACTTATTCATTTAGTAAACATGGCGAGTTTGTTCACGCTACTCTTTCTCCTTGAATCCTCTTCTTTCTACTAACTTACTCATCCAACCTTATTCCTCTTATTGCTCTGGACTTAGTGACCCTTCTCTGTGCTGTCTTACTACTCCTAGCTGTACCAAAACGCATTCCAGTAAAGTTATTTGTTTTCTCTTTGAGTATGGTGTCTGAGTAAGGGGAAATGTTTCCTATATTGTTTTATCTCACATATGTAGAAATTCAATAATAAATATTTGTGTCAGAGAAAGATATTTGTTTAGAGATCAATATGTGAAAATCACCTAGTCCTATCCGAGCTGAGTTGTCTAAAAGTTCAGGGGTAGATAAGGTCTTAAATAGCAATGAAACACAGCAGAAATCTAGAAATTTTGTAATATTTGACTTAACATTTACACACATATGCATGATATTCAATATAAGCCTGAGGGTATATAGGCGTGTGTGTTGAGGGAAGATTGACATGGATCTGGGCGTGTGGATTGCAAGCATATACATTATGCGAGTCCCATAAAAAAATACAGAGAAGAGAGATAGCATTTCTCATTTTAAAGGTACAACTTAAATCCCCTCTCCTTCTTGTGCCTACCAACTGGTTTTTGTATCTCGATCTCCTTATTCAGAATGACTGTAACATTAACTGCTGGTAGTGCCCAGTATACATGAGAATAATGAGCTATTTCAGAGCAATAATATACTTACCCTGTGTATTTTGAGCTACACTCTAAGCAACAGGAGGGCCAAGGTCATGCCTTATATTTATATGTTGCTTACAAAATGCCTAGAGTGGAGCTGCCACAAACTTAGTGAACTCTCAAGGGTGAGTGGATACCTATGGAGCATCCATGCATGTCCTATTAGTTTAAACAGCATGCAGGCTCAGGGAAAAAGGCACCTGATTTCTAATGAGGTTCTTGGAATGTGTTTGACTCTGTTTCTCAAACAAAAATAGAAATAATTACCTCTCTGGGTTGGTATTATGCCTGAAGTTTTCTAACCATAAACAACCAATGGAAAAGCATCATCTCACTGGGAGTCCTCTGAGGTCTCTTTCACATGTTCCTGCTGCAAGAAGAAGGGACATGATCACTGGGTTTTTCAGAGGAAGCTCACTGTGCTGCTCTGTGAGAGAGTTTAGAAGTGCATTTAGCATTTGAAAGATGCCCCAGCTAGGAAGAGAGACATTCAGCAAAAAGTTATTGTGTCTTGCATAATTTTAACACCACCAGCAGAGACAAAAAATGACCATCTATTTATATTTCTAAGAATTGTTCTTTTTCATTGTGTTCACAAAATGTGGTCTTCTGAATGTCTGGAAGAAATGTCATCCCTAAATATTTAATACTATGGGGTTTCCAACTTAAAAAGAAGGAAAAAAAAATGGAAGAAAAAAATACTCTCAGTGACAATTCTTTGACTTTTTGATGCCTGTCTTCTTTTCCAAAGGACAAAGAGTGTTTCTTAGCAAATTAATCTGGCTGTTATCTGTTAAGACTCTGATTAGCCTTTGCCATTTTTATGAGGTGAGGTCACATTTATAAAATTTGTGGAGATTTGCTTGATATATGTTTAGTGTCGGTATATCTTTTTTCTGTCTCTAGCTCTACCTTGAGAACATGTCATCTCTCTTGAGAGGCCAGGTTCAGTTTCAGTAACACTGCATTGTGCTTCTTTTTGTTTTATTGGGGTCTTATTGACATATAGCATAGAATTAGTTCTAGATGTACAGCATAATGGTTTGATAATTGTGTGTATTATGATATGTTCACCACAACAAGTTTAGTTAACATCCATCACCTCATTGAGTTACACATTTATTTTTTCTTACAATGAGAACTGTTAAGATCTACTCTTTTAGTAACTTTCAAATATACAATACAGTACTAACTATAATTACCATGCTGTACATCACATCACCAGGACTTATTCATCTTATCATAGGAAGCTTGTGCCTTCCTTTACAGAACACTGTATATGCCCTGTAGTTGTCAGACTGGGTACTCGGGATTTTAAGATCATAAGTCTTGAAATCACCAATCAGATAAGGTAACTTTCTGCTATTATTTCATAATGAAAGATAAACACATTATATAGATACAGTTTCCCTAAACTGAACAAAGTGTTCAATTTTTATGGCTTTGTTTTAAAATTTAATACTTTTGAGGATTACCATCTTATTTATTGAACCTCAAAACTAAATACATGTAAGTGGTGGAGGAGGTCCTTTTGTTTCCTAGTGAGTGAGCAGGTTTCTTCATTTTCTTCATCGGAGAACAAACTTCTGAATCACTGAGAGGTGTTTCCATCCTAACAGAAGGTATGGTCACTCGTGAGATTCAGTACATTGATCAAACACAGTTCAAAATCTTTCTGCTGATAATTGGTTTGTAGCCCTTTTGTTCTTTTTCATTGCTGCTGCTGCTGCTGGGCCATAGTTGTCCATCAGACCAAGCTCAGGTCATGTTTCAATATCTTTGCTCTGAAGAAATCAAGTTAGTCCGTCAATGCTGCCACCTGCGTTGCCTTTTGCTACAGGAAAGGATTAATGGATGAAAGTTAGTCATTGTTTCACACTTAGTTCCGGGCTGGCTCTAACACAATTATAATATCATGATGCTGTTGACCAAGTTGCTTAACTTCTCCTGGTCTCGGTTTTCTTCTAAAATTCAAGGTTTTGACAGGGTGTTATCCAGGATCTCTTCCAGCTCTGACATGCTAGGGTTTTATATGATCAAATTAAGTAAAATTCATTAAGTCCTATATGAATACAAGGGGTTAGATGTAGATGAAGATGATTGAAAAAGGGAAGATGGAAATTTTGCCTCAGTTTATTCACAAGATTATTCTTTGCATGGGGATTTCAATTACTGCAGTCTGGCTGTGGCTAAGGAGCGATCTGTCCTCACCTACTTAAAGGATGCTATTCATTTTCTAGAACATGTTTAAGTTTTGTCTGGCTATTTTTGGTACCTTTCACACACACATAACCAATATTGACTAGTGACTTTAGAATTAAAAGGCATATTGTCATTGGGTTTAGTTTTTTCTATGGCTATTTGTTACTACATTTTCTAAGACTATTACAGCCAATGTTGGCATTTATAATTTTTCTTTGGGGCTGTGTACTTGGGTCTTCATGGAATGTGAAAATTCCAGCTGTCTCCTTAATGTTGTCAAATTAATTTCTTCCAGGGTTCATTTTCTTATTCTGGGTACGCATGATCTGGAAAAAGTACAAAGTATCTTGCCATTTCTTTTTCTTTCCTCCCACCCTTCCTTTCTTTCTTCTTTTCTCCCTTCCTCCCTCCCTTCCTCCCTCCCTTCCTCCCCCCTTCTTTCCTTCCATCTTTCCTCTCTTCTTTCCTTCTTTCCTTCCTTTCTTCTTTGCGTCCTTCCTACTTTCTTTCTCCATCTTTCTTGTCCTTTCAAACAGAGTAAATCACCCTGCTTTTGAACCAGTTTTTATGCTGCAGGCATATATTATGAAAACAGATGGGGCATATGAAACCTGGAATGCTGTGCCTGGCTTGGGTTCATGGGGATGGGGGACTACTAGAGGAAGGAGAGTGGTTAATCTCAGGGTGGGGGAGACATGGTGTCAAAGACAAGCTGTGTTTATTTCATACATCCCCTGCCCACCCCTACTTGTCTCTGCGGTTGCCGAAGTCACCTGGTTTTGGAATACCTCATTATTCCAGCTTCAGCTCAGGCCACTCCAAAACCCGAGCAGTTTAAACACTTAACTCAAGTTATCATGCCGATTCCTTCAGAAATTCTAACTCATGGAAGAGTAAACTGTCTTCCCCTAGACAGTGGAATGAAACTCAGCTCAATGACAAGGGGCACATCAGTCAAAATATAAAGTCTAAAAGTATTCAATAAATATAAGTTGAGTACCCCCTATATCATCTTTCCTGATGTGATGAATTTTTAGAGATTTTTGCTTGCTTTGCATTCTTATCTTTTTTGATAATCATATTTTAATTTTTTACGAGGATACTGGTTGTCATAAGAAAGTATGTAACACTGCAACTTAGTAAACACTTTCATATAAAATAGAAATTTTATAAAGTGATATTTACTTTTATTACCTGTAATGTCCTCTTCTCTTCTCTCTCCTTCGTTCTTCCATACCATCCCCTTCTATTTCATCTACTAAAAGTAACAACAAAAACAATACAAAAAGCATACATGGAAAATTGGCTGTAGCTCACCAAAATGATTTCATGATGTACTAATTGCTGTGTTCCATTGTTTGAAAATTGTCCTACGTGCCACCTTTTCCTCTGTCCTTGAAACAGAGTTTCTGGTGAAATTCATAGTGCTCCTAGATCTAACTGTGGCACATGTGAATAACACAGGTAACACATGGTGTTCCCCTGGTGAATGTGATCTATCTGTTCAGCTGTGCACTTGTGACCTAAGGCTTGTCAATCACCTGAATCATTGGTGTTTGGTGGGTCATTCTCTCCTTTGAGTCTAGAGCTGCTTTGGTGGTCTTATGCATACATACACAGAGATCATTCTGAATATGAAAATCTTGCCTCTGAAAGCCTCTCCGAGAGACAAAAGAGATCAGTCTAAAGCCATCATTTGAACTAAGCATCAAGCTATGCAGCCCCATTTCTGGACTTTGCAGTTATGAGAGCCAGTATGTTCTATTTTGGCTAAACTAAAAGATCCTAACTGAATTAACCATAGAAGAGTAGATGATATGATACCCATTTTTCAAACCTAACTACACTGCTTCACAAGTAATGCTATATCTTATAAAAATATTCCCAGTTCCTCCCTCTAACCTTTTATAACGTTACTGTGATTTGTATCCCTTATTCATAAGTTACAATCATCAAATAATTTGTTGTCATTAGTATTTTCAACAAACTGTTATCTGTTAGATAATTTAAGAATAAGAGAAAATATTTTCACTTTGTTTTTTTCTAAAGCTCTTTCTTTTTTAAATCTAAGTTTCTGACCTATATTATTCTTATTTTTTTCTCTTCTGAAGAACTTGTTTCAACATTTCTTGTAGGACAAATATACTGGTGACAAATTTCCTCAGTTTTTGTGGATCTTAGAAAGTCTTTATGTCTTCTTCATGTTTGAAGGGTAACTTCAAAGGATGAAGGAGTGTAAGTTGGTGGGCTTTTATTTCCCCAACACTTTAAATATTTCATTCCATTCTTTTCTTGTATGGTTTCTGAAGTAGTTGTAATTCTTATCCTTATTCCTCTATAGTTAAAATGCTTTTTTTCCCTCTGACTTCTTTCAAGACTTTATCTTTAATTCCATGCAGTTTGAATATGATATGTCTAGGTATAGATTTTTGTTATCATTTACCCTGCTTAGTGTTCTCTGAGCTCCCAGCATCTGTGATTTGTTATCTGCCATTAATTTTGGAAAGTGTTTAGTCATTATTACTTCAAATAATTTTTCTAGCCTTTCCTTTCATTCCTTCTTTCTTTCTTTCTCCCCTCCTCTCCTTCTCTCTCTCCCCCCTTTCTGGTATTCATATTACACAGACGTTACAGTTTTAGTAATTTTCCTGCAGATCTGAGATACTGTATTCTTTTTCACTTTTTTTCCTCTTTCCATTTCAGTGTGGGTAGTTTCTATTGACATACCTTCAAGCTTACTGATGTTTTTCCTTGACTGGGTGTAGTTTACTAATCAGTCCATTAAAGACATTCCTATAGCTGCTACAGAATTTTGAATTCTAGCATGTCCTTTTGATTTTTTTCTTAGAGTTTCTATCTCTCTCCTTCCATTTTACATTGTTCTTGCACACTGTGCACTTTTTCTATTAGTGTCCATAGCATATGAATCATAGTTGTTTTAGGTTTCCGGTGTGATAATTCCTCACATGTTTGAGTCTGGTTCTGATACTCACTCTGTCTCTTCAGACTGATTTTTGCCAGTAGTGTGCCTTATAATTCAATGAGGCAGATAGGTCTTTAATGTGAGATTTCACATTTTTCTGACTAGGGTTTAGGATGACTTTACTGTTTGCTGTAACTGTAGTGTAGGAAGCTCAAATTTCCCCCAGTGTCCTCTTTGTTTGTTTGTTTTCCCTGTTGTCTTTGGGTGTCCTGAGAGACTCTTCCTTAAACACGGTCTGAGGCTTGTAGTTCTTTAAGCTGTAATCCTCTGTTAGTACACAAGAGAGTAAGCATTTGACAGTCCTATGGTTAGATCTCAGTCTTTTAGCAAGCCTGACATTTCCTCTCCACCATCTCAAAGAACAGAGGTGGCTGGGGCTGGGTATCTCTCTTCTCTTGGTCAGCTAGGCTCTGGTAAAACACCATTTGTTTAGACTCTGGCAAAATAGTTTTCCTGGAGAGTGGGCCTTGTGAAAGAGCACAGAGAATGCTCAGCATGTTTTAGAATGCTTATTTTTCCTGTCTGCCTAGCAGACATAGAGGAGATTTTTCTCCAGTCTTTACAGAAAGAACCTGGTAGGGCTTCTGGTGGTTAAACTCCAAAGTGGGATGAGTTTTTAACTCTTATGTTAGTCCACACTGAGTCTCCACCAGCCCTTCAATGACAGCGTAGAGGGCTCCCATGGGGCTGCCTTCGGCTGCACGCTTCTGTACCTGGACTTCTGCTCTTGGGAGGCCAGGCTTTTCCGTGTCTGCTTGTCTGTCTGTCACGTTTTAAGAAGTTTACCCTGTGACCAGTTCTCTGATGGCTGTAAGAAAAGTGGTAGATTATCAGTGTGTTCAGCTTTTTTATTATTGTGCAGAAGGGAATGATGACATTCAAACTCTGAATCAGAAGCCAGAAGTCATAGCCTCCATGTTCAAAAAGAATAACTTTATTTTTTTTCCAGTGAGAGTCAGTACCAGGCATTTAGACATATTATATAATCTAACAATCACATACGCTTCTATGTAGATAATCCTTTTTTTTACAGAATAGATAACCGAGGTTGGGGAAGGTTAACTGTTCCAAGATTACACATGCAGAAAATTATAGAGTTAAAATTAGCATAGATTTGATTTCAAAGCTCATGCTCTTTGTATTCTATTATCTTCCAGTAAGGACCTTACAATAATACAGAAGCAAGGGTAGCACACAAGTAATGTTAATTGTTGGATCTGTGTAAAAGAAAGGAACCCAGGTAAAGGAACAAAGTCACACAAGAAAAGGTGGCAGAAACATGCAGAGAGAGTGTGTATGGGTTTTTTCTGAGTTTACACAAGGAGTTTGCTTATGTGGTAGATCAGAAGGTTGGAGGGGTAAGGCCTGGCCCAGAATATCTAGGCATTCACATTCCTAAGGCAATTTTACTTTATTTTTAATTAAAGGGAGGAAATTTGATGAATCTAGGAAACACTATCTTTCCCTTGGGCTAAAAGGATAATCACTTACACATTCAATTATGCATCTCCCCAAAGAATGAACAATATATAATGAACTCTAGTTACACAAAAATTATCTTTAATTTTAGGAAGGGGTACTCTCTAAGAGTGAAGATTTTTTTGCAGCGTAAGGTAGGTTGCCAATTTTGCTGGGTTGCATGTTTTGGGGGAAGGTGAAGAGAAGAGTATTGTTTCTCATTTAATTTTCAGCATTGTAAAAGCTTATGTCTCCATTTCCTCCAAAAACATCTGTTAAACTACAAAGCCAATTCAAGCAAACAAAAGAACTTGAAAGAAAGACCAAATGCTCTGTCTCCAAGAAGACGTATTTAGCCTGGTTCCAATCGACATTCATACGCATTCAAAAGCAATTAAACTCTCACAAAGCAGGAGTCTGGAGCACTCCTTGTTTTCAAGCATTTTAAAGCTCCATTTTAAGAGGAGGGAGCCTTGTGGAGCCTCTTCTCATTAGTTGCTGTATTTCTGGCTTAGTAAGACAGTCTTCCCTGCACTCTTTGGTTAGAAAGTCTAGACTTGATTAAAAGCTATAAAAGAAAAAGAAACTTATCATTCTAACTGCTCATCTAAAGTATCCCTCACTCTAATAACTGATCTTAAGGTAGCCCTCACCTCCAGAGTTTTAATCCCAATAGCCAATTTTCTATAGCACTGATAACTGTTAAAAATTATTTGTTTATGGTCTATTGTCTATCTTCTCCCGTTATAATGTTCACTCAATAGGAGCAGGAATATTGTCTGGTAGTATATCCCAATACCTTGCCACTTATGAGTGCTAGATGAATATTATTAAATTAATAAATAGTTGAATAAATAAATAGTGAATGAATGGAATTTCTGTCTCAGAGTCATAGACATCATACTTGAGGCTTGCTCAATGCTTGAGTTACCACTACATTTCAGTTTATTGTTTTACTTTTTGACATCAAAGTCCTAGATGTAGTAGACTGATTGGTGAGTTAAAATTTTGGTGTGTGTTGTACTCTTTCTCACCCTCTTAGTTTAGCTGCTTATAATCCTTCAAATTTTGAACTGTCCAGAGGAGGAATAATACATATACCATATTCTTTGTGTTTAAGTTCACAAGGCACTTTTACCCATAAGGCAGCAAAATATCAAAAATGAGAATAGCTATGGCACATCCAATTTCCTTATCCTACCCAGTTCTCAAAATAAAGCCAATTAAAAATCTCTCAATCAGAGAAAGAAGGAAGAGGGAGAGGACATTTATTGAATTTGTGACACTGTTTGCATTAACACCTGGGAATAATATGTATGCGGATGGTGTGGACAAATATGAGCAAGAACAGTGTGCATCTGAGCTTTGTCGGTCCAGCCCAGCATTCTGCTGATAGACAGTTGATAGGTGATATGTCTCTTGGATATAATGGTGTGGAAATTCTAGAGAAGAGATGCTTGGAGGTTTGTTAGAGGACAAAGTATCTGCTGGCAACTCAAACCTTTTAGGGCTTCAGGATGGCCTAGCAGAATAGGTTAGCCTGCCCAATGCCCACAGGAGAGTTAGAGAAAGAGAGAGGGAAGACTGAAAACAAGAAAGACCCTACGTAATTATACTGGACCTACAACCTGAAGGCTGAAGTAGGACTTTGGACATATCAGTAAAGTAACTGGACAGACTATCAACCCAAATCCTCAACAACATGACTGTTCACTTCCGTGGGTGTCAGCACAGAGGGGACATATCTGAAGACCACATAAGACAAGAGACATCTCAGAGAAGGGCAGTTTAGGATGTAACCTTGAGACTATGGAATGGAGATTCCTTTTCTCTCCCTTATCACTTTTGTAATGATGGTTGTTTGTTTCCTAGAGATTTGAATCAATATGGGGAAAAGGGAGAGAAGGAATAAAATCTGAGAATGATTTAAAAACTCTGAATATGGATACATTATAAACCCAAATTGACTGAGAAGTACCTGAATAGGAAGAAATTTACCTGAAAGTAACTTGATATCAGTTTTCTGTTACTGAGCAGAAATGAGAGTTTAATGATAGAAATTATATTTGACTATAGAAAAATAAATTACATTTTTGCATATATCAGTGTGTGACTGAAAATTTGAATCCATTATATAGTCCCAGCAATTTAATTTTTCTTTTATGGTTTCAACTCCCGATGATTTTCTCTTTTTTAATCTACCATCACTTATTTGTATGCTGCATATTTTTTTTTTTTCTGGGACCATTCATCATTTAACTAGTTCAGAGATATTTGTTAAGACAAAGCAGAAAAGTCAAGAGGCAAGGAAATGCATATTTACTAAAGTTAAAAGAAAACTGTTTTTCTTCCTATTCCTCTCTTCTTGCCATTGCTTGTGTTTCCCTTGCCCCAAAATATCCTCCCCCTTCAATGAAATCCTGTTGATCCATTCAGATCTCCCTACATCAAGTCTGGTCTCTCTGGAAGTTCTGGCCCTCACTATAATCACCTTCCCTATACACTTAAAGGGTGTGTAGTTGTTACTTCATGGTTAAGAAGTGAAATACAATGGCCTATTCTTGCTTTTCTAAAAATGGTTTCCCCCTCTTTTATCAATTAGATGGTGAGCTGCCCAAGATCTCCTTATAGATCTTTGAACATAAGGTCTTGAGTAAATGGATAATAATTGCTGACTGATTGAAATGTCACATTTAGATCCCAAGTAATAGTTTAATTTACAATTCAAGTTAGGTAGGCTCACCTACCCTGAATTTCTCTGTGTAAAGCCAGTCAACCCTCCAGTTACTTTCAAAGAAGATGACCAATAAGATCCCAATTTGAGATGTCATGACCCACACTAAATTCAAGGCATGCTTTAATCAATTTAATATATGATATACTCTCCAAATGGCATGATATTGGGTGGATTTCCATGGCATAAGGCAAGTGAAAAGATTTTTTATCCTAAGTTTACATGATGTTTGTTCCTGATTCTAACATAGCCACATCAATCCATCAAATCTCCGTTTTGTCCCCTTCTTGTCACTCCCTCTCCTGTTTCCCACCACTTCGAGTGTTAGCTTTAGGTACCTGTGGGCACATTCTGACCCAACCACCATCAGAGGATGGCCGAGACACACCGTTCTAATAACGGTGATGCAGTTGCTTGGATCACTACCTTCATGGGAGCGTAAATGTGCTGAGGTTCAAATTGGAGAATAGAAGAAAAGAATACTTTCTGCCTGATCTTCAAGTTGAGAATGCATCTGAATTGGCATCAGTCCTGCTGATTCCTGATGCCCGTATCCAGTTATTTACTAGTATTTTATTGGCATATGTGAATTAGATATTCTTTCAAGTCATTTTTCATAAACATCCAGATGGGCGATGGAGATAGATCTGTACCCATCATCTGACCATCACTTTGGCTCTTATTTGACTTGGCAGGTTTGATAAAGAGCTGTAGTTGAACATTGGCAGATTCTTTGATGGGCCCATTTTTAATAATGACAGCATGAGGTGACTTTCCCAGTTTGAGCGTTTTGTTTGCTGAAGTTTTCCTCCATCCTTATGTTCTTATTCATTATCACAGTCCTTTTCCATATTTTTCATCCTCAGCATTGGGAAAATCTCCAACAGTTATTAAACTTATAGTTGTGATGTAATTTTCATTCTAATTCTAGTGCAAATATGTCTTGTATTTGTTAAAAAGATTTACTAGATTGTAAGATAAGGAAGTCTTCTTTTATTTAACTTGCAGGGTATCATTATGATGACCCAACTGAAATCCTCAAAGGCTTTGCCCCTTCCTTTCCTTTACCTCCATGTAAGGGAATTTGTTTTGTTCTACTTTCCAAAAAGTCACATGCTGATTTGTTGCAGCTAATAGTAATGACTAATAAAGTCAATCTTTTGTAGCAAGGGGAGGGCATATCGAACATAAGTAGGAACATAAGGTCATAGTGACAATTATAGGTTTAGACAGGCAAATTTGTCTTGGAAGACTACCAGGGGAGACTTGTTGCACATGTCTGTTACCTTGAGCAAGAATGTCCAAGAACACCAAGGGCTGATACACACTTCACTAAGTCATTATGAAGGAGCCACAGGAACTTCAGACTTTCTTGGTATTTTGAAAACAGTATTCTGTATTGCTCACTGACGTAAGTTTCACTTTTCTGAAGGACATTGCATTGCTTTTAATCTGAGTCATACTTTAGAATGCTTGCTTACTTACTTACTACTTACTAAAGTAATCAGCATACTTTAGAATGGCATTTTGGTTTCTCTTCCTTTTGCTTCAAG
The DNA here is from genome assembly GCA_007922815.1 of Macrotus californicus. Lineage (NCBI taxonomy): Eukaryota > Metazoa > Chordata > Mammalia > Chiroptera > Phyllostomidae > Macrotus > Macrotus californicus. Next base: position 13,169 of record VMDR010010821.1, read on the forward strand.
GCTACCCATAAGGCCCTTCAAAACTGCATTCAACACTGGAACTACACTGAGCCCAAGGTAATTTCCTGCTCTAAATTACCAAAATATTTACCTCCGTTGAGAAAACGTGTAAATTCACAGGTCATACCTGATCTGCCATCAGTTAAAATGTGCTTAGAAATACATTGTATATTTAGGTTTCACAACTTTCTCTATTAGCAAATGGTGTGATCTGTAATATTGTATTGTGTCTGAACCACACACTTTTTGCTAGGATAGGGAATACAAATCCTTATATAATTTTTAACTCTAAAAGGATGATTCAAACTATTTATTTGTGCAAGTATAAATAAACTTCTGATTTGGAGAATAAAGATACATTGGGAAGGTCATAGAAACTGATAGCGTGGTTCAGATAAGTGTGGCAGTTTGCTCATATGCATGTAACTATACTTGCTTCAAATTTTTATTAACATGAGAAAAGAGCATTACAATAAGGGGAAATATTTATGTCAGGCCAAGGAACCAGAATGAGTGCCATGTGCAAACCAGAAGCTTCATGACTTACACTATAAGATAAAGTCGGTTTGGGGCAGCATTGGCCACCTGGCTGTCTATTTATTGAGAAGGAAAAGTCTTTCTGAGTACTGGAATGACAGAGACTCCTGAGGGAACTCTACCAGTAACCATTGCCCTGGAGCAGCAAGGAAAGGAAATAGGGTAGGTTATGAGAAAAGAGAAAAAGGAAGAGAGTTCAAGGCTACCATTGCCCTTAGAGAGAGCACAGACATTGGGGAGTCAGTTGTGGTGCCTGCTCTACATTTATCCTTTAGATAAAGGGGCATTCTAGTGGGTGGTGCAGGCCTGGTTTGTGATAATGTGGGCAGTCATACCCATTACAGAAAGGCACTTTATCTCTGTTGGCTTTAAACTACCATGTGCTCCAAAGGAAAGTGTACTTTTCTTGTGTATTTGTCCTTTACTTTCACAATATACCACACTCACAGTGAACACTTCTGATATCAGATGTGTGAGATGTTTGTCTCACACCAAACAATTCTCCGTGACACTAGCTGGTTGTCCTACAATTCAGTTCAGTTTGGCACCAACAGAGGTTCACACAGAGCCCGTAAGTTAAAGACTCTGTCCCATGAGGCTGCCTCCCACTTCAGATACCAATGCAAGAAGGAGAGCCTGAGGTTCCCTACAACTTCTAACTGACTTGGCTACAAATAGAAGATTGCCAGGAGCTCCCCCTTGTATTTGATTATTGGCTAGAAGAGCATGCAGAACTCAGGGGAACACTTATGTTTACCAGTTTATTGTGTAATAAAGGATATGCTAAAGGATAGAGCTGAACAGCCAGATGAGGAGATGCACAGGGTGGCATTTAGGAAGGTCCCAGGAGCAGGAGCTTCTGTCCCTATAGAGTGGAGGGGTGCAGCCTCCTGGCATGTGCATGTGAACACCAACCCCAGGAGCTCCCTGAACCTCATACTCCTGGGTTTTTATGGAATAACCTCATGTAGGAATGATTGATTACTCACTCCATTTCCAGCATCTTTCCCTCTGTGAAATGGGAGATGGGGCTGAAATTTCTAAGTTTCCAATCATAGCTTGGCCTTTCTGGTGAACAGCCCCCATCTAGGAGTTCCCCCCACAAAAAAGTCACTTCATTAGAAAAAAAGACACAGCTATCACTGAAGAAATTCCAAGGGATTTAGGAATTCTGTGTCAGAACAGCAAAATGAAAGTCTAAATGTTAGAACAAGAGATTCTTTTAGCATCAAGGGCAGAGACCAATGTATATATTTCTTTATTACTTCACAATACAAAAAACAGTTCTTCAGTTCTTGTTTTTTTTGGTGGAATATCTGCTGGCTGATGGCTAAAGGGGCTTTGCTCTTTCTAAAGGCTACAGAATTATAATTGGGCAAATAAAAACGATGCTACATTCAAAATTTCTTCTTTTTCATTCATCTCTGCTGGAAATACTTGAGTGGAGACAACCATCATTTATTTCAAAAGGACCCATCATTACTGGACATATTTATTTCTCAGTCAATGGGAAATAAAAAACAGAAAAATCACCAGATATATGTAACAATTTTGTGGTTGAAAATAAGGAAGTATGGTAACATATATCCTTATAAATAATTTCATTTAGATACAGAAAAAATTCTGAGAAAATATCTAACTTATAGACTCATTTGGATTTCAAATGTTTTTTTGCCTATATTAAGAAATGCATTTACAATCATAAGTAACCTGAGGTCAATAATGATTAATATGGTTGCTGAATTTAAAACTGCAAAGAAACTTGTGAATGGCAGTATCTGTTACGTAGAAAACCAAATCAATGAATTGGAAGATCAACTTGAGACAGTTGACCAGGAGTTAGAGAAAAAAAAAAACAGATAACACATGGACAAAACCAAAGGGGGGTAGGATTGAGGGTAGGAGGTGGGGATGGCTGGGGTGCGGGGAGTGGTGGGGGGAAATGGAGACAACTGTGCTTGAACAAAAATTTTAAAAAAAATTTTTAAAAAGTATGAGATCCATGAGGACAAATTTGGGATATCTAAAACAGGTTTAATGGAAATTTCAAAAGAAGGAAAAAAAAAAAACCCAGCAGGGAGAGAAGCAATAATGGACATAACAATAGAAGAAAAACAATCAAAGAGTAAAAAACTTAAATGACCACTTTGGTGGAGCTTCTGGAAACAGATTCTCTCATTATGCACTTTTGAGATTATAATTAACTGTAACCATCATGAATAATTAGATATTTCCCTCAATTTTTCATTACGGTGGATCCTATGCCTTTAAAATTCCATGTCAAGGGTTTAAGCCTAAGGAAATAAAGAGGATATACACCTTTTATGTTATTAAGTAAAAATATCTTTATCAAATATTATATAGGATGTCAAAAGGGGGGTTTCAGATCACCGAAGACAGTCTAGGGAAAGCAGCAGTACAGGGCAGTGGTGCAGTGTGTGGTTTGTGGAGTCTGATTGCCTAGACTGGAAGCCCAGCTGCAGTACTTGCTTGCTGAATGACCCTGGGTGTTCTTCTCATCTCTCTGGGCTTCAGTTTCCACATCTGCAAAATAAGGATGATAATACTGACATCTGACTCGTAGAGTTGTTTTGAGAATTAAAGACACACTATGTGCAAAGCATTAAAAGGGCTGTAGTAAATATTATTTATGTTTATTAAAGATATACACATTAACTTCTGCCATTACGTGACCATATTTATGTTAGAAATATAAATTATAAAATTAAAGGTAGACTTTATTTTCTAATTTTTGCATACCTGTTTTCTAATCTTCCTACAATAACTGCGCATTAATTTGGAAAAAGAAAAATAATTATAGTTTTTAACATTCTGGAGATTTTTAGCCAGAAAAGTAGATTTTGTTTTTATGGAAGAATTGCCTAATACTTTCAGAAATAACTTTAGTTGTGCACTAATACTGCCCCTATGGGATCCCTTTAATGTTTTGGTTATTCTTTATCACATTCCCTGCTATGTCTGTTATTGCCTATAACCTCACAGCTCCTAACCTACCCTGTCACTCTCTGTCCTGGGATATGAAGCCAGCCTGGGGCACTGTGAACTACATGTCCCAGACGCTTTCCAGCTGGCTTCCTGTTAGGTTTGTCCAATAGGAGGCAGTAGAAGGAGAGTGGAAAAGAGAAGAGGTCAGAGGACACTTCCTTCTTCCTGTGTGTTCATGGCCTTGTCATCGTTGCCCTAGCAACAGCCTCTCCCCAGGCCCTGCACTTAGCTCCAGCTGAAAGAGTTGGCTCAGTATCTTTCCACCATCCTGGAACATCCTCTTAGAGGTCCCAGAACAGCCTGGCAATTCCACCTCCTCAGAGGTCTGCACCCTAACTCCATTAGGCTCCTCTGTGATCCCAAACATGTTCCCTTCCTGGGAGTCTTTCCTTTTCGGAGATCTGCCCACCCACTGCCTGAGGCCGTTTCTCTGAGCTCTGGAGTTGTGTTTACACCCACCCACTCCCTTTTGTCCTTCCAGCTTTGGGAGTAGTAACAGCTCCTTGCTGTTGCTACCGCTGAGACATCTCAGTGTCGCCTCTGATTTTCCCATATTAAATTCCCTCTGAATAAATGCACCCTGTCGGTTTTTTCTTCCTGACTGGATTCTGACTAAGACAGGGACAGGGTGTCTGTGAATCGGAGAACTGAAGGTCTCCAGGACATTAATTCCTAAACATTAAGAACCAGTTGCATTTTTCAGAAGGGGAGCTCAATCAGGTCTGATCTCTTGTGTCAATGGTCAGGTATATCCTACGGACTCACGGAGGGAAAAAGACAGGAAGTTCTTTAAAAGAAAAAAGGCAGGAAGTAATCATAAGTCATTGGTGTTCTCCATCAGGAAGGAAAGGTTTCTGCTCTCTGGAACAGTTGTCCTGACTAACAGGGACTAAATATACAGTGTGTGTGTGTCGTGCCCTAGGAGGTCTGGGCATAGGCAGTCCAGGGCTCGCGAGGCCAATCCAGGTGGCATCAGGAATCAGTTTTCTCCTGTCTTCCTGTCTTTCCATCCTCATCATGTGGCCTTTGTCTTCCTGGTCCCAAGTGCTGGTGCATGTCCTCGTTCCAAGTAGTAAGAAGATGGGAACAGGAGTGGCGTCAGCCGATTTCTCCCTGAATTTTATGGGTCAGAACTGTATCACAGGCCCTTACCTGAAACTGCAAGAAAAGATGGGAAATTGAACTTTTATCATCTTTTTTTTTGAAGCTCTTTGTATAGAGGCTGGTGAGAGAGAAGGACGATTACACCACTCATTACGCAGGCACACAGGCCCATTATGTCACGTGGGTGTTCCACGGTAAACGGCTATATTTAAGCCCCAATATGCGGCACTTATGTTACTGGTGCAAGAAGCTGATTGTATATTGTCCATTTCAGTAGAAGGCTTAGCACTTCATTATTCGCTTCCTATATTTGAAAGGAAATTTTGTGAGTTCAAAGGGCAGAGAACAAAGCAAGCTCATGCTAGCACACTTAGCTACCCATTTGGTAGCACCTGAGCTTTCCTGAGGATCATTTCCATGCAACAGTGACTCCCTCCTGTATTCTCCCCATTTGCTACAAGGTCAGCCTTGAGGAGCTGCGTGGAGGACTCAGTGAAGTCTTTAGCACAGTGCTTTACGCTCCTTCTTAATTAGCTGACGGGAAGGAGTGGAATTGCTTTTCTGTTCCAGTGTCCCCATTTAACTCCTTGGGATTTGGCCCTGCTGGTGAAGAAGGGGCCGGGAGCGGCTCTTGATGGTTCGCCTAATGAGGCTATCAGTAACACACTGATGCGATTAGACCTCCTAGCATCTCAAATATGTAGGGAGGCAACCTGCACAATGCTGTGAAAACCTGGAGCAAGAAAAGGATTTTGTGATTGTGTTTTATTTAACGAAGATGAAAGCAGCAATCTTCCCATCAGGCACTATTTATGATTAATTAAGATAGATTTTGCAAGCAATCTATGCTTTTTGTGCTCAAACGGAGGCATGCTAACAAGAGAGGACAGTCATGAAGCTCCACAATGGGAACAGTAATAAGCCTGGCTTCAGCCCCACCAGCTAAATTTTATCTCAGTGACATTCAAGGTTTGGCAGCCACCTCCAGGCTTCATCACAGATGCTAATAACAAATCAACTGAAATGGATGGTGTGATGATGCCAAACCTGCAATGATTTGTATCTTTCTAAAAGCTCTGTCCCAATTTTCCAGAGATTTGCTAGGGATGGCAGAAATGTATGTGATGTGCTTGTGGGCTCTGAGGGGAGGGAATCGAAGGCAAGGAAAACCCACTGCAAGGTGGGCTTCAGAAAACAGGCTGTGGAGGGGTACTGGAAAAGACAGGCAATTGCCTGGAAGAATCAAGAATTCTTAGAGGACTATGACTCTGAAGCATATTTAGACACGGATTAGCATTTATGAACATCTCATATCGTCCCTCAAAGTGAAAGTGCTGATCACATTTAAGAGCTTACTCTCAATTCCCAAATTTGACCAAAGGAATATATTTCAAAGCCACAGAACTAATTTAGAAAACACCAAATACAATGCCAACAAAAACACAGCAATGACTTTCTGGGTAAAATCTATATGCTGTAAGCCTTTTAGTGTTTCAAGTTACTTCTATAGATTGGGACCTATAAACTGATTACTTATTTAATAGTCTATGCTAATTATTTTGAGAGGGACAAAGGAAGGGATACATTTTACTGATTTCCTTTAGAAAAGATTTCATTCTTGTATTTATTTCACATTTATTTATTGAATGCCAGGCATGTGCCTGATGGTGTAGTAGGATTTGGCATACAGGACAGACCAACATAAATATGTGTTCTGACTTCACACAACATGCCAGTGATATGGGATTTAGATGAGGAAGTAGGCAATTAAAACACAATGTGGTCTGGGGGGTGGGAGGAAAAGTACAGGGCTCCGAGGGAGAGAGAGCGAGGCCCCTTAACAGACCTGAAAAGTGGTGGGGTAGGCTGATACAGAAAACTGCTGAGAAATGGGTGTTTAAGCTGTGATGTGAATGATGAGTAGATTTTGGTTGGGAAACAGGGTAAGGTCTGGGTCGGGTAAAGATACTCTGAAAAGATAAAACTCAGTGAAAAGGGTTGGAGTCTAGAGAGAGAAAGACATACTCAAAGAACAAAATTTTTCTGTGTGGTTGAAGGCTCATGTGAGTAATGGGGTGTGAGGGACAGGGATGCAGGGTGTCAGAGGAGGAAAGCAGGACGTGAGTCTGGAGACCCCAGAACACAAAGGATCTTTTAAATCATATTAAAAAGTTTGGACTTATCCTGAAGTATTTTAAAGCTGGTGTGTGCCTTGATCTGCAGTGGGTCAAACTGAGAACTAGGGAACTTGTTAAGAGGTTGTTATAGGTAAAAGTATTGTTATGAGAAGCACCACAGAGGCAGGTGGCATTGCGAGGTGCCAAAATATTTGAGGACACTTTAGGAATTAAAATTAACAGACCTTGGTGACTAATTTTACGAGGGACATTCTGGATAATCTGGAGACCCCCGTGAATGATGGTGTTATTCTTGGCCACAGGAAATCCAAGATAAGGAACTTGAGGGCTGGGGAAAAGGGCTTACTTAGTTCTGTTTTAGATTGTTGGTGTCTGTGGGCCATTCAAGAAAGGGTGTCTAGTAGACAATGGTAACTATAGTCCTGGAACTCAAAGCGAATGTTAAGAGCTGGGAATGCTGATATGTCCACGATAAGCCCTTAGATAGTCACTTCAGCCATGGGAGCAAACTCATTCAAGAAGACTGCCTAGTGCTAGAAGAGAATTGAAGTGAAACTTAGGGAAACACTAACATTGAAGAGTTGGCAAAGAAAGAGCCCCCAAAGGAGGCTTGGTATCAGGAAAGTCATTAAAGGTAGAAGTTTTTGCAAAGAGAATGCAAATGACTTGTTAAAGATGTTTGACTATGAAAGTGAAGAGAAAAGTTAGTTGATATTTGAGATGAATGCAGGGCTGAAGAGTAATTTCTTTTTAAGATGGGAGAGATGAGCTTAATGCATGCACACAGATAGGGAGGTTATGATAATCCAACCTGGGGATGTAGTTTACCTTTGAACAGCTCATGAAAAGAGGATTTGCTAAGCAAAGGAAGGATGTTAACACATTTGTGGAGAGGCATATTTAACCTACTAAAGAGAACAAAGTGTTTCTTTGCACTCTAGCAGTAGCTTTGCATATGCACAGTGTGATTAAAGATTGCTCTTACCTTCTCCCTGGAGCCAGACTTGTCTTTGGCAATACTTGCTAGTAATGACTTTGAATATCAAAGTTTGTTTGTTCTTGTGTTGTTTTCTTCATTCTCTAGATTTTCAGGCTCTGTTCTAGGTGTTAAGAATTCAAAAAAGAAAGCAAAGTCATATTCTTCCCTCAAGAAATCACGTGCCTGGGGAGGAGACAGATATTTCAATGAACTGAGCCAGTGCTAGGAGGGAGGCGTGGTGGGGAGCGGGTCAGGAGCTCATGGAGAAGGTGCCCTGCACAGCCTCCAGCAGGAGTGAGATGGGACTCACTGTCTTCCTGACTGTCTTCACTATAGTCTCAGAGTTTAATTAAAGAGTTTGCTAAATTACATTACTTTTCATATGTTAACACATTCAAAATTTCTACCAATTCAACCCAAATGTGCCCTTATGTATCAGAAGTTAACAAACTTTTTCTGTAACAAGGCAGATAGTAAATACTATAGTTTTGTGGGCCCTCTGATTTCTGTGCAACTACTCAGTCTGCCCTGTATTGTGGAAGCAGCCACACACAACAGAGAAATGGATGGATGTGGCTACTGACCATGGTGGATTTTACCTGAGCCCTGAGATCCTGGGAAACTGAGAGGGTAAGAAATTCCCCACTCTCTTGCCTTGTAGAAAATGTCTTTTGCAAAGAACCAGCCTTCCCCTGTGACTTAGATCACCTAAGACTCATCCATGGCTCCCTTTCTCCATGACAAGGTCATGTACCAATTTTCCAGGTTTCCATTATTTGCCTCATAATAATTAGCTGAACTGTTTTATCCCAACTGATGAATGGGAGTGACCTGCTTTTGAAGCAAACTTTGGTTGAGATCTCACCTCTGCACAGGGTTCTGAACGTTGTCCCACCTTTAGCTTGAGCCAGCATGTAGCCCATCCTTAAGGGCTACTTTCAGAACTTTCTGCTCCTCCATCTACTATCTGATCCCATGAACATTTTGCCAACTAACACTTGTGTCTTTCTAGTCTTGCTCATTCCCTTCCGAGAGGCTTGCTGATCTTATGGTCAAAGCCTTCTTTTTATTCTGAAAATTCAACTCTACCTGTTGCCATAGTCCCCTTCCCTCCCAATAATTCTGTCAAATAAAATCCTCTTTACTAAGTCTGGATTAAGAAAAAGCACTATGTTAATACTATGATCCAATAAAGCACAGGAGATGAGAATTTTATGTAATTTTTAAGAGACACAGTGACACAATTTTATTCTTCTGTCCCCTCTTCTCAACCTTTTAGAAATAAAAAATTAAAAAGTTCTTAGGTCACAGACTCTACAAAAATAGGTGGCAGGGCCAGATTTGACTCAAGGGAGAAAGTTTGCCAATTCTTGCTTTATGTTAAAGAAGCTTTAGTTTTAACGGAACCCAATTAGTCAGCCTTTTAGAGAATTATCTATTCATTCCATTTAATAAGCATTTATTAAGTACCTACCCTATGATTAGTGTTATTCTAGACCCTGGAGATAAATTCAAGAACAATACAAATATTGTCCTATACCGAAGGAATTTAAAAATAAAGGCCTTAGTATTCAACTTCACTATGCTCTGCTGTCTCTTAAATGACATGATGATATTTAAGCACAGGTATGTTGTAGATGTGGTATGACTAGAAATTGTTGCTATAAACACAGGCCACTGGTTGCCTTGATCAACATACCCCACATTTTCTTTCTGATTAAGTTTTTCCCTATGTAACAGTCAACCTGGACATCTGTGCATAAATTCCAGTAATACTGTAATTATTCCAAATAAATATTGAATTCCTCCTTGCAAATTGTCTTCAGACTTTGCAGTGCATTCTTTAAATCTCTGTAGTGATAGTTTCATAGATGTTGGTGGTGAATTTCAATATTAGAAACTGCCAAAGATTATTTGAAGCCAAGTCAAGTGAACAAGTCAGATGAGTATGGGTGACTAAGGAGAGCAAGCAATGCTTTCTCCTCTTGGAACACAAATCCTCTGATTCCAAGACAATTCAGTTGAAATTTTACATTATTTTTATTGAACCAGTGTGCTATGGACTGAAGGTTTTACCTCTCAGAAATTCCAGTGTTGAAGCCCTGCCCCCAGTGGGACTGTATGTGGAGATAACTACGGTTAAATGAGGTTATGATGGTGAGGCCCTGCTCCAGTGAGATCAGTGCCCTTCTGAGAAGAGGTACCAGAAAGCTCAGGGGCTTTCTCACTGTGCAGTCACAAGCAGCCAATGTGAGGACACAGTGGGCAGGAAGCTTACTCTCACCAGGAGCTGAAGTGGCTGGCAACTTGATCTTGGATTCCCAACCTCCAGAACTGGGACAAAATTTTTTGGTTGTTTAAGCCACCTAGTCTGGGGTATTTTGTCATGGCAGCCTGAGCTGACAAACACATGGCTCTTAAGAAATTTCCTAATGAAAGCTTCGGAAATTCTGAAAGATGTCACCATTTTTGGAATTATTTTTCAATCCCCAAAGAAACTCTAATGTATATATCACTACGACATATATATTCTCAGTTTTTATAATTAGAAGTCAGATTTTTATAATCTCATTGTGTGTGTGTATGTATGGTATACATCTTATTTAGTCCCCCACTGGATTATAAATTCTAAACCCACAGCCATTTGCTAATCTAAGGAAAACTAAGATACATTTATGGGGTGTAATTATGTTGGACTCTTTCTTATTGTTTAATGTTTCCAGGAATAGAAACTACCTAGGGTCTCTTTAGAGAATAAGTACTTACCCAGAAATACAAAGTCAGGGTAGGAGGAGAGACATACCCCAAGTAAAACCTAATCCTGAAACATGCAAGGTGCCAGGTTGACCTGGAAGACCTGGAATAGGAGGCTCAGGCTGACCCACTCCCGTGGGCTGCAAGGGAAGGCACAGAGGCGCTACTTGTGTGTATGACTCGCCAGAATACTTATCACTTCCCTGAGTCTTAGTATCTCAAAATATGGCATTTCCACAATAATTAAGAACATATTTAATTAAAAAAGGAAGACCTAGTGAACTAATGCTAACATTGATTTAAAAAAATTGAATCAGTGAATAATGTATAAGGATGAGATTTACAGCTATTTGCTATTTGGACAAATAATCACTAATTATTCCACTTATTAGACTCAGTCATCAACTCTCACTCTCACATGAAGCATTTTTTTTTCTTTTATTGCCCAGAGCAGAGCTTGATTCAGTTCTTTCTTTTATTTATTTTTCTTCAGTTCTTAAAAAACAAGTACCCACTGTGTGCCCGTGTGTGCCTGCAGCAGGGAATATGATAGGGTCTGGGTTTAGAAGTGTTGATGGCCTTGAGGAGAATACACGTACAAGGAATTGTAATGCAAAGTAATGCAATACTGTGCAAAGTGCAGTGGGAAAAAAAAGAAATGCGAACCTCCTCTGAGTAGGGGTGCCGGAGTAGCCAGTAAAGCAGCCCAGAGGCTCCTAAGAAAGGTGAGGGAACCACTGGGTCCCATTTTCTCCTTCCATTCACGCAATGCCTACAGAGTGAGAGCAGGCCAGGAGCAACCAAAATCAGTCTCCCAGGCACAAAAACAGACGATAGGTATAAAACTTTTTTATGAACTCACTATTCCAGGAAAAAGACACATTGTTTTGGTGGCAGTGGGCAAGTAGGTAGGAAGAGATTGCTATTAAGTGAAAAATGAGCTTCCACAGGAAGCCATGACAATGAAAGTAATAATTAAATCTTCCTCTAACTTAGGTTGCATTGTAAGTGCTTAGTTGAAAAATGTGTCTGTACCTCTGGGCCTGCAGCAATGACATCTGTTATATTTTAGGAACAGAAAGCTAATGAGGTGGAATCTGGAGTAGTGAGCTTAATTGGGCTTGTTTTGATTAAGTGTATGTGCTAGGAATATTCCAGTCACTTGTCTGAATTGCAAAAACGTAAGCCCCCAAATTCTTGCAACCATTTGTGAATCAGTTTAGAATAGATGAGAAAATTGTGGGTAGGAAAGAGTAAACTGTAAAGGAAAAATTATCTAAAGTTCAGATGAAGTAAAACTATATAGTGTTCCTTGCTTAATTAGTGACTTTATGCCAGTCTTTTCAGCCTGCTGTTCCCTGTCAGGTAAGGTGTTTGCCTGGAGAAGTATGAAGTGTCAGCGCCTGTAGGACCACTGCCACCAGGAGCAGAGAATGGGTGGCCCAGAAAGGAAGGGGCTGTCCCAGGACCCTGTGGACTCTGCAGCAGGGTCTAAGCAACACCTGAGCTTTCCCGACTCCTAGTCCTTGACTCTCTCCTCTCTCGTGCTCGCTCTCCAGCCTGAGAAATGACAGGGCGTGTGACCACAGGTGAAGTTTCATCCAGCAGTTCCCAAACAACACATGAACATCCGAGATTGCTGATAGATGCCTGTTCGCCTCAAGTAAAGACTATGGGACTGTGTTCTCTCTGTTACACTCTTCCCATTCTGGAGTTTTTATCTCTAAAACAGAAATTTAATGATTATTTGTATAAGTACTTATTTAATGTTTGTCTTCCTCTCTACACTGTATGTTTCATGAACACAGCTCTTCTCTCCGTATCCCCTGAAACTGTGCCATTCTGGGCACATAGTGTATTTCATTAAGTATTTGTCAAATGAAAGGATAAATACATGTATAAATAAATGAACCTTTCGACCCAGCAGTAAATGGCAGACTAAAAAAACCCAAATCTTAAAGAGACAAAGAATACTCCTATAAGGGAACTTTTCTGCTTTGGAGAAGAGAGGAAGAGAGAAATCAAGATCTGTCTTGAAGGAGGAAACTGCACTGGGAAGTCAGAGAACAAAGCTCATGCATCTGGGGGCAGATGCCTAAGAGGGCTTTGGGGTGTTGAAGGTTAGAGTCTCACTCATACAATTCAGTTCTTCCATTCAATTCATGTCAGTTTAAACCTCATTTCCTGGACATGCATTTATATTAGACCTTGTGTTAACCCTTGAGAGATGAGGATAAGGAGACCCAGCCTGTGCTGTGTAGGCCCCCAGAGCCAATAATCGACTAACTATCACACACCTGGGTGAGTACCGGCATCTGCAGACTTCCCTGATGCTCACATGTCCAAACAAGTTTCTGTGTGCCCCTTGCCTAACACAAAGCATGGGTGGAAAAATCACGTGTGTATGGAAATCGTGCTAGCTTGAGACTGGGATCGTTAAAGGAAAGAGGTCAGAGACCAGAGTGTGTATGTGCGTGTGTGTGTGTGTACGAGAGTGAGTGAAAGCAAGCATATGAGAGGAATAATGTTTGCAATAAACTCCCAAGGTCCGCTATGAAAGTAATGAGAATAAATACTCTTTATAAGGAGGAAGACAAGCAAAAGAAACTGCAACAGCCACAACTATGATGGAATTTGAAGAGCTGTAATTAAAAGTGATCTCCATGATGGAGGGGTCCAGGGTAAACCTCTACCTCTTCAAACATTTTGGGGTGCTCTTTGGATAAAATAGGGATTAGAAAGGAATAGGAGCCACAAAAGATTCACAAAATCTAGCAAAATAAGTGTACCTTATATGAAGCCAATTTCCCTTAAGTGCCAGCATAAAGGTCCAAACATGCAGAAAGGGTATGAATAATCGAAGTGAATTTTAATTAGTTTTAATCTTTCCTTGTTCCCCTGTACACAGGGCGGGCTGTTTCCACGGTTCTGACTATTACCCTGACTTGTATGTAATATTTACTGGTGCACAGAAACACTATGCAACAATTTAGGATAGATATTAAAGAAAAATGCCTTACTCATGTAAAGTGCAGGGATAATTTAGGCTGGCAGAATGTAATTACCCAAACTGGAAGACCTTCCTCAAGGGAGCAAGAAAGCATAAGAAGGCGGTATGCTATTGCACCCCATGATGAGAGCAGCAGTTCTGGAAAATGAAAAGAAAATAAACTAGGGATGAAAGTTACATGGGTAGCTCTGGCCTGAATGGCAACCTTCGGGGGAAAGTGGAGGGTTGGGAGAACTGTGTGGGAGTCAGTGCTGCCTCGTAGGAGTCTTCAAGTCCCTTCTACTTGACACTGTACCCTCCCCACGTGGATGTTCAGCCTCTATGTGTGCACTGCTGTGACAGGAAGTTGACAGCGTCCCCAGATGGTCAAAAATGATCCCTTTTATGGAGTAAAGAACCTACATCTTCCACCGGCTACCAGCGGGATTGTTTGGATGCTTAGAGCCACACAGCATGACTATTCCCTCCTCTACCAAGTAGCTTTCAAATATTTCAATACAATTTCCATTAACTTTCCAAATCTTCTCCAAGCCAAATGTCCTCTCTGCTTTCAAGTTGGCCCTAAATCATACATTTCTAGACCCTTTAGCATTTAATCCAGCTCTCCAGGTTATTAGTTCATCCATCTTAGTGCTCAGAATTGGATACATTACTCTTGTACATGAGAGGGCTGGCCGACACCTTCGTGGATCTGGACATTATAATTCTGTTAATTTATCGAAAAATTTTTCTTTGGCAGTCACATCACTTTGTTGACTCAGGTTGTGTCAAAACTTTACAAATGCAGCTCCTCTGGTTAGTACCCTAAGGGGGGTTGGCCCTGAGGTCTCTCACACCCTCCTTCTGTTCACCCATTCTTAAATGGACTTCTGGTATGCATCACCTCTCTTTTTTATACTTGTACTTAAAGTTTAAAATATTTCCACATTATTATTGTTACTATTACTATTAATTTTATTTAAAAATAAAAGTATGAATATTTTCATAAGAAAATAATTCCCATTTTGCTATCTAAGGTATGAATGATTTCAGAGCTACATGCAGCGGTACTGGGGGATTTGACCTTGCAAACACAGGACTAGCTGGCTGGGGTGGACCAAGACAAAGCATCTCGAGTCCTGTTTCAGATGCAATGATGAGGATGATGCAGAAGGTCCCATTACCTTCTCTGTTCTCCTGACCACACAGACGAAGCTTATGAATGGCAGCATTGCCCCAGCCAAAATGTAACTTAAAAATCATGGGTCTGTAGGTTTTTAGTTGAATTTTTCTTGGTTTTTGTCCAAATTTTATTAGTCTTAGCATCCTTATCCAGAAAGCAAGAATATGTCGTATTAATATAGTAAAGACCTTGCTGATTATTCACTATTGACACTCTTTCCAACTGGGTTCGATGTCATGGCATTGATGTAAGATGTCAGGGTGTGAGGACGTGTGGGGGTGTCTACAGATGTCTCCACTCCCACTCATCAAGGAAGCAAACTTGAAATTCCCTACAGTTTCTACCTTTATAGTGCTTTGCTATCTGTTCCTTCCTTTCTGTACTGTTAAGTTCAAGAAAGAGCCCTCTCTCCCTCAACTATTTATTTTTTATCACAGCTAAAGCATAGATTTTTAAAAGGAAACTATGGGAACCAGTTGGTTTTCGTTCATGCTGGAGGTTGCTAAATGATGTGCATGCTGATAAGAGGCAAAACGGTGGGTCAGGTAGTATAAAGATGCATATTTATAAACAGGGCACATTTTGATAATGTGTACCTTGGAATGATGTAGAAATGGTCCCAGAGAAGTTTAACTGGGACCCCACCACACCACACTGCTTATTCCGCACCATCTCACTGGTACCATGCCTCTTCCTGCCGTCTTACTGCCCACCTCTCTGTCTTTGCTGCCTTTATCTTTACAGGGTCAGAGACCAAATGTAAGTCCTTTGGAGTATTCTCCAAGTTAAAGTGTGCCTTTGACCTTTGTAGCATCGAATGGTCTCATGAGAGTCAAGAGTTTCAGGAGTCTATCGGAAAAATTTTGGTCTCTTTTTCAATAGGAAGAAAAGACTCTTTATTAGGCCTAGCTGTTTGTTCTGTTCACCAGTACAGAGTGGAGGCCACCATTAGCAGGATGGGGGTTAGGGGAGAAAACAAACCCCATGCCAGGATATCCCCTTAGGGATGTTTACTCCTAACTGTAGCTTAGGAATGTACTATCCAGCATCATTTCTCAACAAATTTTCCATCTTAGAATTCCTCCAGTTTACATCTTGGTTTTGTATTCTCTTTGTCTACCTTACACTCGTTTGGGGGATGTGGAAGCAATGTGACATTAGAATATTTGTTGTCTGAATAATGTGAGGGAAAAAATTATTGTCTTCAACTAGAAAATTAGATAATGGAATTAGATGTCTTCGCCTTTTTCATTAATGATCATTACTTGTATGCCATCCTGAGGGAAGTCAACAAGACTTAATTTCATTGTTTTTGGTTTTCTTTGTGCTTGTTAAAGAAGGAAGGGGCTCGGGGACTTGCAGTGTCTCCCGTTGGGCTGTATGTGAGACTGAGGCCATGCATTAAGCTTCCCAAACACAGGAGCTCACGGACACCCCTGCTTCCTCAGGTAGGCCTTATGGACATTTGTCACCTGTACCACAACGCCAGGCAGGCAATGGGGACACAGCCTTCACCTCAAGGCAGCCGAGAAAGACTCTGGGTTGCTGACATGGTGCTAGCTCCAGCTCACACCTGGAATGTGAGGACTCAGCCAGCACCCAACACCTGGACACTGCTGCACCCTGGGCCCGTGTTAAGGAAGGGCACAGATCCGGGCTCAGTTCCTTGGAGATGAGTTTGGACACCTTCCCTGCATTTTTCTTGGCTGAGCTCAGCCATGATAAAGAACCTGAGGTACAACAAACAGGCATTCTCATTTGGATTTTAAGCCCTGTGCTTGTGACCTTGCCTCACTGCCCCTCCACACATTCGTGCCTTGGGAACACATTTCTGCATGGAACGGTGTCTCTTTGTTTACCTTTCCTTAACTTTGCTGGAATGTGTGACCCTCCATGTCAGTCTTGGGAGGAAAATGACCATATGGTAGGTCTTTTCTTTCCTAAGACAATTATACATACTAGTCTAATAAATAATTTCATGTATTTATATAATTACAGAAATTACAACTG
>VMDR010010822.1:0-29861 GCA_007922815.1 Macrotus californicus
AGAGCATTTTGATGGTTGCCAGATGGGAAGGGAATGTGGGGGAATGCGTGAAGAGCTGAGAGGATTAAGAAGTACAAATAGGTAGTTACAGAATAGCCATGGGAATGTAAAGTACAGCATAGGAAATGGAGTAGCCAAAGAACAAATATGCATGACCCATGGACATGAACAATGGTGGGGGGATTGCCTGAGGGAGCGGGGAGTGCGGGGTGGAGGGGGACAAAGGGGGAAAATCAGGACAACTGTAGTAGAATAATCAATAAAATATAATTAAAATAAATAAATAAAAATGATTGCTGTGGCTGTTTGAGGTCTTTTTGGTTCCATATAAAATTTTGAAATATTTGTTCTAGTTCTGTGAAATATGCCATTGGTATTTTGACAGGAGTTGCATTTAATTTATAGATTGCTCTGTGTAGTATGGACCATTTAATGATGTTAATTCTTCCTATTCATGTTACGGTATATGCTTCCCCTTATTTGTTTCTTCTTCAGTTTCTTTCTTCGGTGTCTTATAATTTTCTGAACACAGATCTTTACATCCTTGGTTAAATTTGTTCCTAGGTATTTTATTTTGTATTCTTATTTTTTGATGCAATTGTAAATGGGATTTTTTCCTTAGTTCCCCTTTCGGATAGTTCATTATTGGGGTATGAAAGTGCAATTGACTTCTGGATATTTATTTTGTATCCTCTACTCTACTGAACTTAACTGTCAGTTCTAGTAGTTTTTTGGTGGAATCTTTAAGGTTCTCTATGTACAGTATCATGTCATCTGGTACAGAAGACTCTTAATGAACTTTGTCAACCCATGACTAGGACTGCTTTTTCTCTAGACCTTAGGCAAGGCCCGTTCCCCTCTGGGACTCAATTTTCTGTCTTGTAAATGGTGACAGTAATACCTAAATGACCACAGAAACTACTATTATTTACTGAATATTTACTGTTACTAGGCTCTGCAGTGCTTCATGGGTGTACTATCATTAGGTCATCATGATAGGACTATGAGGGAAGTACCACTGGTATTTTAGATGCCCAGAGGAAGGTGGTGAGGCCCAGAAAGGTGAAGTACTTAGCCCAGGAGTCACTCAGCTGCTAAGTGGCAGCGCTGGGATGTGAATCCTGTTTGCAACACTCTAGACCAGGATTTCTCAACCTTTGATGTCTTGAGGCAGATAATTCTTTTCCGTAGGGGACAGTCCTGTGCACCGCAGGATGTTTGCCAGCCTCCCTGGCCTTGACCCATTTGATGCCATCTCTCACTGTGACAGCCAAAAATGTCTTCAGACATTGCCAAATGTCCCCTCATGAGCCAAATCACCCTTAGTTAACAACCACTGCTCTACCGTCTAGAGTCCTACACAGTGTTTTTCCTCTACAATAGGAACAAGCTGGGGAAGCTTCTTTCCCCCTAATAGTCAGGAAATCAACTGCAGACAGCATTACACTAAGGCTAATACTGTTTCATATTTGTTACAGCCCATTTGCACTTACAAAGTGCCTTCTCATACATTAGTTTGTCTGAATATTCCAGGTGAGAGAACACGTAGATGGATGTGGCTAGCACAGTGCCCAGCACATATTAAGTAAAATCTTGATTTCTTTTTATTGGCTAGATGAAGGGGTGAAGGTTCAGGGAGGTTAGTGACTGTCCCAAGGTTACACAGCTAGTAAGGTAGTCTTGTCATTTATTTATTATGGTGATTAGGCTGCTAACTGTTGTTCTCAGCTCTTCCACTTTAATTCTTAGAAGAGTTTCTGCTTTCATTGAGAGGAACAAGGCAAATCAGAAGAGTTAAAATCTGTTTCCTAGAGTTGGAAAGATCCTAGACTCAGGCTATTTAGTTCAACTCCCTAAGGCATGGCCGTAGGGTTGACAGATCAAATACAGGATGGCTAGTTAAATTTGAATTTCAGATTAGCAATGAATAATTTTTTAATATGGTCCAAAATGTCACAAATACCGGGTAGAGTTGTGGCCCTGGGACTCCCTCTGGTGAATGATGAATGGGCCCAACTGATCATGTGATCAGAAGGGAGCACCCCTTTTCCAAGGGATTAGAGGAAGGAGCCTCTTGACTGGGCTTTCCCATCTCACTGTGATTGGTCACCCCTTCCTTGGGAGGATTTGAGCCTTTTGGGAGGAACCTAGCTGATGCAGGGGGCTCTGACAGTCCCTGGGACATTCAGAAACAGGCATAGATAAATGCCTTTTGAACACCTATTATGGGTCAGACATTTAGTATGCTCAAAGAATACAACAGAGATAAGGTGCACAGCAATGCAATATCATGGAAGGGAAGAGAATTTCTACCTGTGCAACAGAAGGAAGGAGTGAAAAAGAATATGGCAAACAAAGGAAGATGAGACACAAGGACTTTGAATGACATTAAGGAACCAAGCCTTTATCCCAAAGACAAGGCCGAGGAGCACATTGGAACAGAGAGATAATATGCTCGGATTTGCTGTTTTGAACATCTTTCAACTTGTGATGTTGAGGATGGATTAGAGGAGGGAGGTGGGGACCAAGGAGCTAGAAGGATGATAAGTCCTGAGTTAGAATAATGGTAGCAGAAAGAAGGAAAAGGGGAGAGCTTTGAAAGATGTTAAGACGTGGATATTTGTCCCTGCTCCCCCAACATCTTTCTCCTCTTCTCCCGTGTTAATGGAACCCCCAGTTTTCATCTGGGCTCATGGCCATACAGAATAAAAACTATTTCTCAGTGATCCTTGTGTCTGGGTATGGATGGTTATGTGACTAAGTCTTCTAACTGGTAGAAGGTGACGTAGCCCCCTTAAAGGAATAGGATTGAGGTAGTCAGCTAGCTTGGATCAGGCAGATGTTGCCAACATTCTAGGGATGGCAGAGCGGTAAGCCTGGACCCCTGACTAATTCATGGAGCAGATAAAAGGTCCAACTTTTATGTAGAATATAGAGAAATTTCTACTTTATTTGAGACTGTGTTTACTTTGGGTTTTTGTTGTCGCTGCCCAGTCTCTATTCTATCCTGACACAAAGTGGTAAAAGTCAGGTGAGGGCTAAGATGTAGGGGTAAATGGAGATGTAGGGAGGAGAGCAAGCTGCAGAGGTTTTGTTATACCCAAGGCAGCATTTCTTGAAATGTGGCCTTTGACCACCTGCAATATAATCATTCTGGGTGGGGCCCAGGAATTAAGCCAGCAGCTGCTTTGGCAATCCCCTCCAGCAATCCCCAGGCTAGCCCTGCTGGAGCCCGGTGCTGTCTGCTTTCCGCAGGTGTCTCCACTGGTGACTAGTCCTCCAGGCAGACTCTAGAGCAGCATACTTCTCTTATCAGTAGTTCAGGTCTGCTTCTGCCCTAGGGTTTATTTTGCCCTTAAGTCTGGGGACTGAAAACAAGCTTTGTCATGTGAGGTGAGGTCACTATCATTTCTTTTTTTAAATATAAATTTCATTAAATTTCTTGCTGCGACATTGGCTAATAAAGTTATATGAGTTTCAAGTGTACAGTTCTATAACACATCATCGGTATTGTTGCACTGTTTGTTCACCAGCATTCTTCTGTGCATTTCACAAGGTACTGAATGGTCTGGTCCTTGCATACCTCTCTCACCAGGCAGCACTGGCTCCATGCAGTCCAGCGTCTTCCTGCCTTAGGGCCTTTGCAAGAGGCACCACAAGTGATTAGGACCTCCTCATTTCTTTCCCCCACTGACTCTTATTAACATTTCAGCTCTCAGCTAAAATGTCAGTCCTCAGGGAACACTTCTCTGAACTCCAGAATAGGTCCATCGCCACTTTTACATATGCCCATAGCTCCTTGTACTTCTTCCCGGTGCTTATCATAATTGTAATTACATAATATTACAATTTATTGTGTAATTATTTGGTTAATGTTTGCCTTCCCACTATTCTCTAAGCACCATGACAGCTGAGAACATGTGTTTTGTTTACTGATGTATCTCTAGAACCTAGTGCAGAACCTGACACATAGTCAGTGCTCAAGAAATACTTGTTAATGAATGAATGCCTCTTCCAACAATAATTTTCCAGGAAGTCCCCTCATAGTCACGCTCTTCTCCCTCCACTCACCAGACCAACTCAGAGAAGTAAATAAGCAGTTTGGATGGGACCTCCCTTTGTCTGAGGACCTGAGACCAGTTGATGTTAAAAGAGAATGAATCATGGGATAAGGGGTGTGGAAGGAGAGCTCAGCAAAAAACAAGGGCCTTTATCATATCTCCATAGCCAGAAGTGACCCCCTCCCCAAACTCCTAACTGGTGGTCTCTGACTTACTAATCTACCCTAAACGAATGTAACTAATGCAGGTCTAGCTGTTGATAAGGAAAGAGGTTTATTCAGCAATCTGAGAAGATGGGGACTCTTATTTCAAAGCCCATCTTACCATGTCAGTGCAGGCAGAGGTTTTTATAGGGAGGGAGAGGGAAAGCAGAACAAAGAGATCAAGGGGAGGGGGTTGAAAGTTCTCTACTGCAGACCAGCACAGTCCACTCCCCTGAGGCCCTCAGAACTGGTCAATTGATGGTCTAGGGTGCATCACCCTGGTTTTACTGTTGAAGGTCAGCAAATCTCCCAGAGTTGGGATGACTGAAGGTCAGAGTCTATCTTTTGTAGTTCCCAGGATTCTTACACAAACATGCTACTATAAGTCAGAGTCAGCATTTCCAGAAACAAGGTTAAAAGAATGGTGGAGTGGGTTACAACTCCCCACTGTTAGACTCAGAGCAGATAGCTAAGGAATCAGTAATAAGGCTTAAGGAGACAATTAAAATATAGATTAATAATTAAAATGGTTTGGAAAATAGCTAAACTACTGTTGATGTAAGAAAAGTCCAAACCTGTAGAGAATTTTTATGTGTTTATTTGAGCCAAACTGACAACACATGTGGGGGACCAAGATCTCAGATGCTCTGGAGAATAACAGTTTGCATTTTTTTAATTCATTTGGAATTAATGAGGTATTTAAGGAAGACTACATGAAGGTGGGGGGAAACAAGGCAGGCTTAGATTACTAGATTATGTGCTTTCTTCTTCAAAAATATTTTATTTATTTTTAGAGAGAGGGGAAGGGAGGGAGAAAGAGGGGGAGTGAAACATCAATGTGTGGTTGCCTCTCATGCACCCCCTACCAGAGACATGGCCTGCAAACCCAGGCACGTGCCCTGACTGGGAATAGAACTGGCAATGCTTTGGTTCACAGAACTGCGCTCAATCCACTGAGCTACACCAGTCAGGGCAGATTATGTGCTTTCTTAAGGGTGATTATACCTTTGAAGAGTATTACTTCTGCGTTTCAAAGATGTGTTAACCTCCTGCACAAGAACAACAGGCAGAGCTTGCTTAAAAACCTTTCACTAAAGAAGTTATAGGCCTGGGGCACAACTACCCAGAATGACCTGCCCTTTTTCTTCCACATTACTGAGTGCTAATATACAGCCTCATAAATAAAGTATTTAGCTTACAAGTAAAGCATTAGAAGATAACTAAAGTGTTGGTAGAAAATGAAATATTAACTACTCAAGTGCTGTCTGGTAACTGAGGGATTAATTTAAAACTGAGTTGTTAGCATTTACTGGTTAACCAATGACTAAGATAATAGTTGATAAGGATTTAAAGTGAAATTTTTCCTAGGGGACTCTTGCACATTAGAGGGGACATCAGAAAGCTGATAATGCTGAAAGGAATGAAGGTCTAATTGAGACATTAAAATTCTCAGCTGGACTCTAAACTTCAGGGGGGAACTGTTTGCTTGTCTTTGGTTTTCAGATAGGATTTAGCCAGGGACACATGGAGCCATTGCTCAAAATGTTTGCCATCTAATTACTCTACTCTGCTAAGGGTCAGGCGCTGTGCTGAAGAGATAGGAGGGAGGGTAGTTGCTTAAACAGTGACAATAGAGTGTGGTGAGTGAGTGAGTGGTGTGTGACAGGAAAGGCTTAGGGGGTTTGCCATGGCTGGGTGGGAGGGACAGCAGGTGAGTTCTGGATGTGTTGAACTGAGATGTCCTCAGACATGTCAGTAGGCAGGTGGATATGAGTCCAAGGTAGAGATCTGAGTCCGAGGCACAGATGGTGGTCAAAACCAATGGAAAAAAATGAGATAGCTGCAGAAGACAGTGTGGAGTGACAAGAGGGACCAGCCTAAAACCTCAAGGAAGAACAACAGGGAAGGCGTGGGCAGATGAAGAAACATCAACCAACACTGAGAAAGAAAGAGCACTCAGAGAAAGGGAGAAAACCAAGAGAAGGCAGTGACATGGAAGCTAAGGGAAGAGAATGTGTCAGGGAGAAGGGTGTAGTCAGCAATGGCAGATCTGGCTGAGAGGTCAAGAATAAAATCAGAGATGTGTCCACTGAGAATGTGGTTCGGGATGTCCATCACAGAAATGTCCATGATAGCTGGGTTTCATTGTATGTGTGTATGCACATGTACACCAAGTATTTACCAAGTTGGAGCGTGAAGCAAGGTGTGTAAGGGCACTCTGGAGGCCGCCTTAGAGGGGCTGTGGTCAGCTCAAATAGAGCCTTCATTTACTCTGGGCAGCTTTTGAGGGGGACCATTCAGGGAGACTTTGAGAACTGGAAGCACAGTTCAACCCTTTTGTGGTCCAGTGGGAAAATTGAGGACAGAAGACAGGAAATACCCATATTTTACCATGTAAAATGTTCACTTTTTTGCCCATATTTTTGAGGGAAAAATAAGGATGTGCATTATATGTGGGTATAATGATTACAAATCATGGGTATAATAATCCCATGTATAATGTGCACAAAAACATAGGTGTGCATTACACATGGCAAAATACGGTAATTTGCTCAGTCTGTGAGTCAGGGGCACAGCCAGGACTTGAATCTGAGTCTGCTTCTTCTAGAAGAGTGACTTTGGGAGAAGTAGACAAGAAATTCTTACTGGTCAATGAATTATCAATCAGTGACTTTGCCCATTACCTCAGTTTTTAGCTGCTTTTTAAAAGTATTTATATAAAAGTGACATGTACATTTACATACAAAGTTCAAACACTACAGTAATACTTAACAAAGAAAGTGAGTGACTCCTGTTAACCCACCTCCCCCACAACCACCATTAACATTTTGGTCTATATTCCTTCCCCCTTCTCTCCTTCTCACTTAATATTGTAAATCTTTTTTTTTATTCTCACCCAAGGACATGCTTATTGATTTTAGAGAGAGATGGGAAGGAAGGGAAAGAGAGAGGGAGAGAAACATTGATATCAGAGAGAAATATCGATCAGCTGCCTTGTACACACTTCAACTGGGGGCTGAACCTGCACCCCAGGCACGTGCCCTGACCAGGATTTGAGGCCTTTCGGTTTACAGGGCAATGCTCCAACCACCTGAGTCACAATAACCAGGGCACATCGTACATTTTTAATAAAAATATTATTCTTTATACTGGATTTTTTTGTGTGTGCATGAGTTCATTCTCTTGTATGGCTTACCCTTTTTTACTTTCGGACAACTTTCTATGATAGCATATAGAAATTTAATTCATTAATTTTAATAACTATATTAGTGTATCATTTGTATTTGTATAATAATTTATTAACAGACCATGAGTTGGTAATAAATTATGTTGATGGACACAAGGATTACATCCAATTTTCACTATTATGAACAGTGTATATACATATTATTATACATACATATTTGCACAGTTTGGGAGTCTTCTAATAGAAATGATGGATCAAAGAGTATGAACACTTCATTTTAAAAGATATTGCCAAAACACCCTCCAAAAACTTGTGCCTGTTTATTGTCCCAACAATAGTTTATGCAAATGCCGATTTCCCCACATCCTTACCAACAATGGGTATTATCATTTTAAAAATCTTTCCAACTTGATGCCCTGGCCAATGTGGCTCAGTTGTCTGGAGCGTTGTCCCATAACCAAAGGGTTGAAGGTGCAATTCCAGGTCAAGGCACATAACTAGGTTGCAGGTTCAGTCCCCCGTCCCAGCCCATCAGATTTCCCATCCAGGGCATTCCAGAGGCAATCTATCGGTGCTTCTCTCTTTCATCGATGTTTCTCTCTCTTGCTTCCTCTCTCTAAAAGCAATGAATAAATGTCCTCAGGTAAAGATAAAAAAAATTAAAAATCTTTCCAACTTGAATGAAGCTAACTATCTTTTCATATCCTTATTATCCATCTATAGTCTGTGAATTATCTATTCATATCTTTTGCTTCTTTGTTATTGTAGTGTACACTTGTGGTCAGTGAATTTTCATTGAGTCATAATGATTGGCCTGATACAAAAGGGCTTGAGGGGTACATTTTAATTTTATCATGTCATCCTGCATTATCTTACAATGAATTTACATTCCTTTGGTAATTAAAAAAAATAATACAGAGGAAAACAACAACAAAGGTTTGACCTGGATTCTCATTGGCTGGGAATTCAGGTTGGGTGAAGGTTTTCACTGATCACGTTATTTTTTTGGTTTATATGCAGAACACATTTATTGAATGTCTCCTATCGAGCTGGCACTGTCCTAGGCACATTCATAGGTCTTTTATTAATCCTCACAACAGCCCTGCGAGGTAGGAATTGGCCCCGTTTCATCGAGTTCTTAATAGGTAGGAGATTGTTGCTTGATATACTTCTATTTGCCACATGTTTTCATGGGCTAGAAGTTCTTATTGGCTGGTGATTCATTGGTCAGGAGCTCTCATTGGCCAGGAGTTCCTATAGGTTGCTCTAAGATTCAAATCATCAAAATACTAGAATTTCCTCCTCACAGGAGTGATGGCATAGGTGAGATAAGTGTGGATAAAGGAGAGCCATCGTCTCTCCCTTTAAAGCACCATTTGAGTTTGCTTTGGTCACCAAAAAGCAAGGTGGAGGGGAAGGGGACAGTGGGAGAGGAGGGAAAGTGGTTATAAGTCTTCTCGCTTCTTCAGGATGAGCTTCCTCACAAGCGCTGTGATCTGGGGTCTGATCTCTTCCACTGACACAGTTGGGTCCCAAGCCCCTGCCACCTTTCCATCTGGGGCCACTAGGTACTTCCAGAAATTCCAAGTGGGCTCCTTTCCAGAAGTTTCTAGAGAAAAAGGAAGAAGGAGAGCAAAGTGTGCTTCCCTGTGTACCCTCCCCTGGAATTCCATTGTTAGTGTCCATTCTTCCTTTGAGGCAAACCATTTAAATCAGAGTGTCTGGGGATGGGACTCAGGCATCAGTATTTTTCAAAAGCTCTCGGGGAGATTCTAATGTGGTACCAAGGTTAAGAACCACTGCTCTAGGGTTCTGTGATGTGCTTGCTAAAGCAGAATCAGGTCGTCCTTTACTGGTGACCTCAAATGACTGAATAGTCCATACTCTACTCTCTAATGTAATCTAAATGGTTTTCAAATGTTAGTTCATGGACTGGTTGCATCTAAATCATGGTGGTGATGGTGAGGGGTGTGTAAAATAGATTCTTGGGCCCTGCTTCAGCAGGCTTTAGGCTAATGCATTTTTTTTTAAAAAGACTGTATTTATTTATTCTTAGAGAGAGGGGAAGGGAGAAAGAGAGGGAGAGAAACATTAATGTGTGGTTGCCTATCGTGTGCCCCCCTACTAGGGACCTGGCCTGCAACCCAGGCATGTGCCCTAAATGGGAATCAAACCCAGGAACCTTTGGTTCATAGGCCGGCGCTCTGTCCACTGAGCCACATCAGCCAGAACAAGCTAATACATTAAGAGCTTCCCAGGTACTTCCAAAGCAGGTCCAGGTTTGATCTGTAACTATGGTAACTAGGAAGGCACTAATAAAAAGACACAGGGGGAGAAAAAACAAATATTAAGATTGACCCACAGAGCAAAATTCCAATCTGCCTCTGTAAGGGACATTTCATTTGCTACACTGTTGTTTCTCCTTTACTTCTCCAGGTGAATGGGTGGATGGGGGTGGCGAGGGATTTGAAGGCAACCAGAAGCAGGGAGTAGGAGAAGGCAAAAAAGGAGTCCCCAAAGGAAGGGAGAGGCCCCAGGGAAGAAACAGGGCCATAATGACAAGTGTGGCCCACAACCCCATTTTGTGGCTCTGAGGCTGGAGAAGGGATCTATTTCTAAATATTGAGATTATTGAGATCTACTTAAGCTCAGGTTTCCCTCCTGTGGCCTATAGACTTTGACTCTGACTCAGAATAGGAGATGCCTATCAGCCTTTTCCCAGCATGTGGCATCCCCTCCCTGTCTGCACCTTAGTCCATCCTGAGTCCAACTATTCACAATTGACTAAAAACTGAGGACCCAGTCTCCTTCCAGGAGTCCCTACCTATGCAAACAGGATC
Source organism: Macrotus californicus (assembly GCA_007922815.1). Lineage (NCBI taxonomy): Eukaryota > Metazoa > Chordata > Mammalia > Chiroptera > Phyllostomidae > Macrotus > Macrotus californicus. Next base: position 10,292 of record VMDR010010822.1, read on the forward strand.
TTAGAGATGTCTGCAAGAAAAACTCTGGGGAAGAACTTAAAGGCAGCAGGCTGAAGATATTCTTAGGCAGGAATGCCCCTCAGCTCATCCTCAAAGATTAGTGCTAGAATAGACCATCAATACATCTTGGCAGGGGGTGGGGTGGCTAGAAAAGGGCCCCAGGTCACCCAGGCAGCCAGTGGCTTCTGCTGTCCAGGGAGGCATGGCCTCAGCCAGTTGAGGGAAGGTAAGGGGAAGGATCAGGACTCACCAGTCAGGTACTTGAAGGCAGGGTGGGCACCTGTGCCGGTCACTGCAACCTTGCTAAACATGGGGAAAGAGACACTGTAGGTGCGGCGGGCAAAACTCTCGATTTCCTTGTTGCTGTCGGGCTCCTGTTGGCCAAACTGGTTGCAGGGGAAGGCAAGCACATTGAAGTGGTGGGGCCCCAGGTCCCGCTGCAGCTGCTGCAGGCCCCGGTAGTGCTGGTCTGTGAAGCCACACTCGCTGGCCACGTTCACCACCAGGGACACCTGTGGGACAAAAACAAAAACCCAGACGTGCACAACCCAGTCAACAGGTAACTAGTACATGCCTTGATATGCCGACATGTGTGACTGCCCCCAGCAATTCATACTCTCTCCTACATACAAGAACACAATGTGCACATGTAAATGTGAGTGCAATGTTCTCATATATACACAAACACATGCACACAGGCACAAATGAAGTCAAACACGCAGGGCTTACAGATATGTATGCATACACATAAATGAACATTCACGAGAATAAGCATACAGCATTCACAAATGGGTATGCATATGCCCCATGATACAAAGATACATGAGCACACGTCACACATACCCACAAACACACAGCATAGTCACTGAGAGGCATACACATGGCGGAGTCACATCAAGAAGTGATGTGGGGGAGTAGAAAGGTAGACCTGGTTCAATTTCTGGCTCGTCACTGTAGTTGCCTCTATATGTGTCAGTCTTCCTTCTAGAACTGAGCCCATTGAGGAGCTATGTCCACTTCACTCCAGGGCCTGACACATGGAAAAGTCTCAGAAAGTGACTGCTGAATGAAAAAGTGAGTGTGCACACACACACAACCACCTGCATGGGTACACAGACAGACATGGGCTTTCTTGATGAACGGACCCCAAGGTCGCCAGGGCAATTCCATTTTGCCCTGCTCCCTCCTGCAAACAATACTACTTTCTTCTATCACTAGACTCACCCTTAAATCTATTATCGCCTTACAATAAATTTATTTATTTATACAAATTTATTTATAAAATTATTTAGCACCTTTAGGTGATAACTATAAAGATGGATGATGGAACTTTGATTATACTACTGCAATTAGAATTCTGGCACCAGTGCTAAGTTTATGGCTTCTAGTTATGTATTATTAAAGAATTTGAAATCCTACCCTGTGTCTGGGCTGCCCAGCCCTACCTCTCTGGCCACCTTTTTAGAAGAGCCAGGATTATACTGGCTGGCTCCATAAAGAGGCCCATCGCCCAGGGGCAGCCCGGGACTCTGGACGTGCATAGGCACAAACTACTCAGGTTAGGCATTTTGGGCTGAATATTCTTTGTTGTGAGGGGGCTATTCTGTTCATTGTAGGATGTTCAGCAGCATCCTTGGCCTTTACCCACCAGATGCCTAGTCTCGACAATCAAAAATGTCTCCACATGTTGTTAAATGTACCCTGAGGAACAAAATTGCCCCCAGTTGAGAACCACTGGGCTACATAATGAGACCCATGGAGCTGGAACTCCTTCACCCTACCTCCATCAGATGAGAAACCACCCACTCCCTGGGGCCACAGGCTGTTAGAACAACCTCCCCCATTTGCATCAGCATATCATATGCCATGTTTGCCTGTGGTAATAAGAAACTGGGATCCTTTTTTAAAAAACATATTTTACTGATATTACTGTTGTCCCAATTTTCCCCCCTTTCCTCTCCTCCACCTGGTACCCTTATTCCCTCCAGAAATCCTCCCCCTTAGTTCATGTCCATGGGTCGTGCATATAAGTTCTTTGGCTACTCCATGTCCTATACTGTTCTTAACCTCCTCCTGTCTATTTTGTACCTACCAATTTGTACTTCTTAATCCCTGCACCTTTTCCCCCATTCTACCTCTTCCCCCTCCCAGCTGATAACCCTCCAGATGATCTTCATATCTATGATTCTGTTCCTGTTCTGGTTATTTAGTTTGTTTATTAGACTCAACTGTTGATAGTTGTGAATTTGTTGCCATGTTAATGTTCATAGATTTGATCATCTTGTCCTTATACAGTTCCCTTTAACATTTCATATAATAATGGCTTGGTGATAATGAACTCTTAGTTTTGCCTTGTCTGGGAAACACTTTATCTGCCCTTCACTTCTTGCTAGTCCTTTCTAGCCTGCCAAGTTTCTTTTGAGAAATCAGCTCACAGTCTTATGGGAACTCTTTTGTAGGTAACTATCTGCTTTTTTCTTGCTCCTTTTAAGATTCTCTCTTTAGCTCTGGCTGGTATGGCTCAGTGGATTGAGTGTGGGCCTGCGAACCAAAAGGCTGCTGGTGTGATTCCCAGTCAGGGCACATGCCTGGGTTGCAGGCTGCATGTGAGAGGCAACCAGTTGATGTATCTTGGACATTGGTGTTTCTCTCCCTCTCTGTCCCTCTCTTTGAGCTACTCTCTAAAGATAGATAAATAAAATTTATTTATCTACTCTCAATAAATAAATAAGTAGTTCTCTCTTTATCTTTAACCTTTGGTGTTTTAATTATGATATGTCTTGGTGTGGTCCTCTTTGGATCCAACTTGTTTGGGACTCTCTGTACTTCCTGGACTTATATGTCTATTTCCTTCACCAAATTAAGGAAGTTTTCCTTCATTAGTTTTTTCAATAAGTTTTCAATTTCTTGATCTTCCTCTTCTCCTTCTGGCACCTCTGTGATTTGGATGTTGGTACGATTGAAGATGTCCCAGAGGCTCCTTAGCCTAGCCTTGTTTCTTTTTTATTTTTAAATTATTTTTTCTTCTTGTTCTTCTGATTGAATGCTTTTTTCTTCCTTATGTTCCAAATCATTGATTTGATTCTCATCCTAATTCCCTCCATTGTTGGTTCCCTGTAGATTTTTTTTATTTCACTTAATGTAACCTTCCAGCCTGGGTCTTTTTTATGCTGTTGAAGTACCCAGTGAGTTCCTGGAGCATCCTGATAACCAGTGTTTTGAACTGTGCATCTGTTAGGTTGCTTATCTCCATTTCATTTAGTTCTTTTTCTGGAGTTTTGCTCTGTTCTTTCATTTAGGCCGTATTTCTTTGTCTCCTCAATTTTGCAGCCTCCCTGTGTTTGTTTCTGTGTATTAGGTAGAGCTGCTTTGACTCCCTGTGTTAGTAGTGTGGCCTGTCTGGATGAATGTGGCTTCTTTAAATCCTTGGTTGTTGGACTTCCATAAAGCTTGATTTTCTGATGAATCTGGCTGATATTTGTTTTGTAGTCTAGTTGTAACTTTTGCTGTAGTTGTGCGAGGAAGTGAAGCATGTTTACCTATGCTTCCATTTCAACTGGAACTCCCGAAACTGGGATCCTTAAATTCCTTCCCTAGTCAGAGGTCTTCCTCTTTCTTTTCTGCTGGATCCCTGGGCATTGACTGCATTGAAAATTATTTATTTTTATCCTGCATCTTGTGTGTCTACCCACTCTTTTGGAAGGAAGGAAATCCTGCTTCTAGTTCCATGCCTGAAATCAAAAAGCTTATCCTTCAAGTGACCCAAACAGACAGACACATCCAAATACACTAGTTAATTTGTATAGCAAGCAAACAAACATATCATTTACACATACACACACGTGCACACACACTACATTCAAGGCTACAGGTACATAATCTCACGCTGCAGGCAAGCACTTTCCCAAATGGTCAGCAATTCATTCATACTCATGGTCTAAATGACTGACTTCTCAGTTAGCCTGAGGGCATAAATCATAGTCTTTTTCATGACCATATGTCTAGGACTGGACCCAGTGCCAAGCATGTAGTGGGAACTAGAACCAGTGAATTTTTTTCAATTAAAAAAACTGCCATGAAATATACATAATGAGGCAGTAACTATCTGCAGGCAAACAAATGACCATATTGCCCAAGGGGCAGACTTAGATTGGGGTTAACTCAGCATCATTTACATGCAGAGGTGTCCAACCTTTTGGCATCTTGGGGCCACATTGGAAGAAGAGTTGTCTTGGGCCACACATTAAATACATTATGACACATAATCACACAAAAAATCTCATAATGTTTTAAGTAAATTTATGATTTTGTGTTGAGCCACATACATAGTCATCCTGGGACACATGCAGCCCACAGGCTGCAGGTTGGACATCCCAGTTTTACAGCTTTCCTGGACTGACTATTGCTGGTTTCCCTTTAAACGTGGTGTTCAAGGGCATGGGATCTGGAGCTGGACTTGGACTGCCTGGATTCAAATTCTAACTCTAACACTTCGCAGCTGTGAGACATTTTTTCTTCCAATTTCTTTCTGGTTGATTTCTTGGCCTCTTGCTCCTATGCATTTACCAATGATCTAGAGTTTTAAAACACTCAGAATTCTGGAATTATTCTCTGGGTCATTTTTCTCCAGGATTTCTATTCCTCACATCCTAGATGCCTTATTATTTCTGATAACAAATAGACTTCGTTCTATTCTTGTCTTAGCACTTATTACTACTAGGACATACCTTATTTATTTTTCTCTTCCTTTTTTATTTTCTCTCTCTTCTTCATTTTACATAAGCTCTATTAAAGTGGAAACTTATCTACAGTCATACCTTGGTACTCCTCAGCTTCAGAACTCATCAAAACCAGTACTCATTGCATTTTGAATGAGAAAAAAAGTGTTTCAGCACTTGGTGCTTGCTCAGGACTTGTCACACTTGCTAGAACTTGTAGGGGTCACAATGCCACCCCACAAGAGAAAATGCTTCATCACTTCTCACTTATTCGGTACTCGTTGGTTTCGGCACTTGTTGGCACTCGTCACAATGAGGACTGAGGTACCACTGCATTTTGTTCACCACTGAATCCCCAGGACTGGCCTAGTATTTAGCATACATAAGGTGCTCAATACAAAATAATGAATTAATAAGTAGCAGAGCTGGTCAAGTGGTAAACCTGGGGCTTTGTGGCCAACTGCACTAGAAGGGAGGAGAGGCCTGATTGGAACGGGCCCTGCTCTTATTGGCTCTTTGCTCTGAGTTCTGGATGCAGCTCCTGCTGGGGCCCACCAAACACAGGTACAGAGCACTCTATCAAGCGCTGCCATACTGTCATCTCATTTCAAAGTCACAACACCTTGGGGAAAAGTGAGGACAAGGATTACTTTTCCCAGAATGTAGAAGTTTAGAGAGTACTTTCTTCACGAAAATGGTCTTGCTCCCCAGAGAAGAATGCTGACATCCATTTTTATGTGGTCCATCCAAATCTGGACAATGGGCCCACCTGTCTATTAGAGACCAATTCCCCACCCTTCCCACACCACGGCCTGACTTGAGAAGAGGACTTGGAGGGCTCCTCATTCTACACAGTGCAACATCTAGGTGCCTCTGAATGTAGTGTTCAAGGCTGCTCTTAGTGTTTCCCTACCCTCTTCAGCCTCAACTTCCACCACTCTCAGACTCATGCTTCATACCCCTTCAAGCACAACTGCTCAAAGTCACGGCGGCCACCACCACCACCACTGCCGCCATTCCTCCATCATGTGTCTTGCTGTTTGCTATGGAGCCGTGACACAGACAGTTCTTTGCCCCAAATGCTCTTGGTCTTCCTAAAACTCACTCTTATTTCAAAGATTCACCACACACTTCTCCTCTGAACACCTCTCTGAGTTGAGATGCCCTCTTGGTAAGGAGGCAGCAGTTAGCCTGGATGACTCATACTTCCTTCTGAGCTGTCATCTTAGGAGTTTGCCTGGAGCAGATAAAGTGGATGAATGGTTTTCCTCCCGGCTCTGTGCTTTCTAGCGTTGTGTGATCCTGTACAAATATCTTCCCTCTCTGGGCCTCAATGTCCTCCCTGGAGGATGATCTGTGTACGGTACCCACGCACTCCCTCTGCACTGCACGTTTATTTCCACAATGTTCTCATTGAACTCACTATCATCAACTTCCCGAGTTGCAGACAGGGAAAGTGGGGATAGGAGAGACAAAGGCCGCAGGATGCTAGGGGTTACTTTTTCCACCCTTGCGTGACACAGGCTAAGCCGGGGCATCCAGCCTCTGAGAGAGGCCCAGACCCACTGCCCACATCTCCCGCAGGGAAATCAGAGCTGGTTGCGAGAGTTTCAGGTTTCACTGTGCCCCAGGGCCACGCCACGTAGTCGCGGGACCAACTGGAACAGGATCTGGGGGAGCGGCGTTCTCGAGGAATGCCGGCGCGGCGGTGGGAAGCCATCGCTGTGTTGTTGGGCGGCTAGAGCCCCCTTGGAACAACACCCTGCAGATTCCGGGGAGCCCGGAGCAGGGCGCCCCCATCAGGCCCCGCCCAGGCGGCGCCAAGGCCGCGGGTGTGCACTCACCGAACCCCGGTACTTCTCTAGCGACACCAACTTGCCCCGGATGTTAACAGCCTTGAAGTCGTAGAAGTCCTGCTCTCTCTGTGTGCAGGCCACGGCCGCTAGAAGCAGCCACGCTGCCACCAGTGCAGCTACCATGACTCGCTCCCGAGGTGGCTGCGTTGCGAGGGCAAAGACAAGGGTGGGAGAGGTGGGGTAACCCGGCCTGGGGGGCGGGAGGAGGCGGTTCTGGCGCCACCCGGCCGGCTAGGCAGGACGCGCCCCCTTCTCGTTCTCCTCCCAGAGCGGTGGAGAGTCAGGCTCTGGACCTCAGTTTCCTCATCATTACTACACGTTACTACACGAGCGTTGGGCCCAGCGCTGCACTTTTCTGGACCTCAGAGTCATGATTCCAGGATTCTGACCATTAAGACCATTGAGAATTTAGTTCAGTGAGGCTCTCACTCTCTCGTTCTGGGATGCAGCGACTTGGTAAGGAAAGGAGGCGAAAATCCGTATCTGAGATCTAGATAGTAAATTAGCACATTGGCATTACGGTGGTCATGCCACCTTTCTCAGCCTCAGTTTCTCCATCTGTTCAGTGGGGCTAGCCTTCCTTCTTGCCGCAGGTAGGCAGTACAGAATGGGAGTGATAGAAATAGGAATGTGAAACACTTTGTCAGCTGAATGGTGCCTACAAACTTGAGGTGAATGAATGAATGGTTCCTGAAAAGTATGGCATGGAGAAGGGGAAGAAAAGGTGGAGGGCCTGTTGCACATTGGGTTCCTGGGAAGCAGAATCTGCGATGGGATTGCAGTGCAGGATGTTTATGAGGAAACACCCTGGGAATCAACATCCATGGAAGGGAGAGGCAGGAACAGGACTGGGAAGAAGTCCAGAGCACCATGCAGACCCAAGGACAGTTTGGCAACTGCAACGGTACTCCAGCTAGAATGGCTCATCAGAGTTGTCCCCAGATAAACTAAATTGGCCAGTCTCTTACATCCCTGACTTCATCAGTCATTGAATGAGGGTCCTTCTGGGAAGAGGTGTCACAGAAGCCAAGGTGGCCCTGTCCCTGGAGGGACTGACGGTTAAAGGCTTTCCATTGACCTCACTGGCGTCCTAAATTTTCAGTGGTGGAGGATCTGGGCAGCACATCATAGTGGCTCCCAGACTCAGAAAATCCCTACTAAGCCCCACTAAATGCCAAGCATGACGCTGGGTGCTGACACAGTACTAGATCTCCAGGAGCTCGCAGGCTGCCATGAGAAAAGCCAGATAAACTGCAGTCATTCAACCAATATCTCTTGAGCACCTGTTCTAGGCCAGGTTCTGCTGTAGGTGCCTCTTATACAGTAATGAACAAGACAGTGTAGTTCCTACCCAGGGGACAATGGTATTAAATAATTCATAAATAGCTCTAAAATTACTATTGTGGTAAGTACCACCTAAACTAGCCTTGGGGGTGAGGGGTAGGGCAGGGCACAAGGAGGCTTCTCAGAAGAAGGAAGATTTGAGCTGAGCTCTAAAGAGTAGAAATTAGCCAAGTTGAAACAAGGAAGCAAATGCAGAGGTCTTGAGAAAAGAGGAGCATGGTGCACTGAGAAACAAAGCTGGAATTTGGACAGCAGAGGCTGAGAAGAGAAGGTGTGGAGCAGGCAGGGGGCGAGGTCACACAGAACCTGGTAGACCACAGTAAAGATTATAGTCTTTAAGCTAAGAAATGAAGATTCTTTTTTTTTTTTTGTAAGTGGGGGAATAGCAGTGAGCTCTGTGTTATAGAAAGACCCCTCTGGCTGTTCTGTAGCGAGTAGATAGGAAGGGGCAAGAGCAGATGTACTCCAGGTGCTAGGGTAGAGGAAGATCTGGGGAATCTGAGGCCCAGAGGCAGTTGCTAATTTAGCAGTCAGGAAAAGCCTCCCGGAGGTGATAACCCAGAGTTATGTCTTAAAAGAGGAATGAGAACTTTCCAGTTTGGGACTGGGGGTGGGGTGGGGCAAAGATGTCAGCCTGAGGGAGCAGTGTTTGTGAAAGTGCAGAGTTCCAGAGAAGTGCTTGGCTGTTTGGGGTGAGAAGGGGTAAGGGACAGATGTGGTTGGGGGGCTCATCAGGGGCCAGATGGAGAAGGGTCTTGAGTGCCAAGCCAAGGAGCTTCATTTTACTCTCTAGTCTGTGGTGAGCAAAGGTTTTGAAACTGAGCATAAGATCATACAGTTAATAAGATTCAAACCCAGGCCTTTAGAGTCAGAACATGGGAACTTTTTGCCCTATCAAGGTGGCCTCTTTCCTCAGGAGCAGACATTATCAGGAGAGAGAGAAAACAGGACAAAGCGTGCTCTAGACAACAGCCAAGGCAGTTATAAAGTGTTTCTGCCTGTTCTACTCCTTTCCCCTTCTCTGTTGGAGTCTTGAGCCTTTGATGGGTCCTATGGTATTAAACAGTCCCATCTTCTCTGCTTTGCCCCCCTGTGAAGCTATTGGTCTCCCTTCCTGCCATCTGTCCCCTTCATTCAGACTTTCTTTTCATGTCCCAATAACAGGGAGTTCTCAAATTCTGCTCCACACAACTCTGAGTTTTGCAGGCTTGGCTGAGCTATTTTCTGTTAAAATCCAGATAGGCAGGCATTTCTACTAAGCAGGGAGGAAAAAGTGGTGAAATGTTTCTCACTTGTAAATTTCTCTCTTGGGCCCTTCCCCCCTCCTCCTCCATTCATGCTTCAGGAACCATCTCAGATATCACCCACCTCTGCTGCTACACTTAATCATTCCCTCCTCTCTGTTGTCTTTGTACCTAGTAATTTTCCTGTTAGTGGGCTAATAACAATATGGTGTATGGCCACCAGACTGCAAGCTCCTTGGAGCCAGGCAGAGCTGTAACTAAATCATCTTTGTGTCCCACTGGTGCACACTAATTCAGTAAATCATCATTTTTCTTAAACTTTCTGGTGACTTCTATTACTTGTTTTTGCTAGAGTCTGATATGAGATGCTCTTGCTTTTGGCCAACAGTAGTATATTTTGTCATTTTATTTTCAGTCCACTATGAATTTTTGGTGTTTCTGCAAGAGCACAGCTCTTCCCAGGTGGTCCACCTACACAAGTGGGAGACTCACAGGCACAGACAAATGCACACACAGTTGTCAGCTGAGCACCCAAAGGGTAGAGGACTCATTTCTGCATGCCCTGTAGTTCCCTTTCTTGTAATAAGCTCTAAGAAGCTTTTAATGAACATTTAGAATAGTCATTAATGTTTTGTTCATTCAACAAATTGTTGAGAACCTACTATGTACAAGACACTATTTTAAAGTCTAGGAATACATAGTTAATAAGACAGACAAAAAAGACAGAAAACAATTCTTGAACTTACATTCTAGTGTGTAGGGGGAGGATAATAACTAAAATTTATTGTATGAAACATATAGTCCAGTAGGTGATAAGTAGGGGAGAGGGATAGAGAATGTGTTGCTGGGGTGAGGAGGGATTACAACTTTAATTCAAGTGATCAGGAAGCCACACTGAGAAAGTGTCATTTGAGCAAAGACCAGAAGAAAGAGAGCAAACAGTGGGAAAAACTGGAAGAAGAGCAACATTCCAGGTAGAGGAAGTAGCAAGTACAAAGGCTCTGAAGCAAGAGCATGTACTTATTGCCATTTTATTGCTCATAGTTTTTTATCTCCTTCTTTTTCTTAAATAAGTCCCTTTAACATTTCACATAATAATGGTTTGATGATGATGAACTCCTTTAGTTTTTTCTTGTCTGAGAAGCTCTTTATCTGCCCTTCAATTCTCAATGATAGCTTTGCTGGGTAGAGCAATCTTGGCTGTAAGTCCCTGCTATGACTATATTCATGATTTTGAATATTTCATGCCAATCCCTTCTTGCCTACAAAGTTTCTTTTGAGAGATCAGCTGACAGTCTTATGGGTACTCCTTTGTAGGTAACTAACTTCTTTTCTCTTGCTGCTTTTAAGACTCTCTTTATCTTTAACCTTGGGCATTTTAATTATGATGTGTCTTGGTGTGGTCTTCTTTGGGTCCAACTTGTTTGAGACTCTATGCTTCTTGGACTTATATGTCTATTTCCTTCATCAAATTAGGGAAGTTTTCTTTTATTATTTTTTTCAAGTAAGTTTTCAATTTCTTGATCTTCTTCTTCTCCTGGCATCCCTATGATTTGGATGTTGGTACACTTGAAGATGTCCCAGAGGCTCTTTAGCCTATCCTCGTTTTTTGTTTTTCTTAAATTAATTTTTTCTTCTTGTTCTTCTGATTGAATGCTTTTTTCTTCCTTATGTTCCAAATCATTGATTTGATTTTCAGTCTTATCCCTTTCATTGTTGGTTCCCTGTAGATTTTTCTTTATTTCACTTAATGTAAACTTCATTTCAGCCTGGGTCTTTTTTATGCTGTTGAAGTACTCAATGAGTTTCTGAAACATCCTTATAACCAGTGTTTTGAACTGTGCATTTGACAGGTTGCTTATCTTCATTTTGTTTAGTTGTTTTTCAGGAGTTTTGCTCTGTTCTTTCATTTGGGCTGTGTTTCTTTGTCTCTTCAAGTTGGCAGCCTCCGTGTGTTTGTTTCTGTGTATAAGGTAGACCTGCTTTGATCCCTGTCTTAGTAACATGGCCTATTGTAGAAAAGGACCTCGTAAAATGTGTAGGGTGGAGACCTAGGTAATTGCCAGGGCGGGGAGACCCATGTCACCGCTCTGTGGCTGTGTTGGGGGGAGGGCTTAGAGAGTGGACAATGTCACTATACCCATTGGAGTTTTACCCAGGAGGAAGCTGTCTCCCGGCACTCGTCCTGTTGCCAGTCACTTCAAGGTCTCCCCTTATGCCACTGGTACCCTTCCAGCTGTTGCCCTGGTGCTCATTCCCAAAGGGTGTGAGTCTGTGTAAGTCCTAAGTCCATTGCAGGCCCTTTAAGAGGAGTCTCCTGAGAATCCTGCAGTTTCTTCTATTGCCCCAGCCCCCACAGATTTTTTACAGCCAGAAGTTCTGGGGACTTATCTTCCTGGCTCTGGAACCCTGGGCTGGGTGGTCTGGTCTGGGGCTGGGATTGCTCCCTCCCGAGGTAGCCCTCCTAATATTTATCTACCACATGTGGGTGTGGGACCACCTGTTCCACATCTCCACACCTTTCCGGGCCACTCCACATCCATGCACCTCTCCGTGCCTCTCCACCCTCCATGCCTCTTCACTCTCCGTGCCTCTTCATGTCTCTGCCCCTTAGCACTTTCTATGGCCTTGTATTGTCAATTCAATTCTATAACCCTAGGGAGCAGTTAAAATAGCAAACTAAAGCTACACAGAGCAACAGGGATAGATCTTGAAAAATATAGTGTGTTGTACGAAAGTAAATACAGGATGAGATACATAAAATCCAGCACCATTTACATAAATGCATAATACGTGCACACAATATGAAAATGCATGTTTTCCAAGAATAATATAAACAGTTCTACAATAAAGAGTTGCTCATAGGGGTGGGGAGAGGAAAGGCGAAAGGGTATAAACAAGTAAATAAAACAAGAGAGGGGGCTTCAAGGCCAAAGAAGACCACAGAATTCTAGGTTTAACTCAACTCTCTGCACATGAGGTGAAAAAAATAAAATGAAATACTATAATCTCTGCTTTCTCATGGATTTTATTTCTAACAGTGTGTATAAAATACAAAGCAGATAGGTTCTGCCATCGATTTCTAAAACTCTCTGCCTCTCTACTTACCTTCTATCCTCATCTAGATCTCAGCTTCTCTCACCTGGACTCCTGGAGTGTCTTTCTCCTCTGTCTCCTTGCCTCCACTTTGCTGCCTTCAGTCCAGTGCAGTTTTCCACAGAGCAACCAGAGTAACCTTTGTCACACAAAATCTGATCGTGGCTCTCCTTTGTTTAAATGCCCTTCAGGGACTTAGTTTGTTACCAAATGACCTAGGCGGCATGGGGCAGTGGTCAAGCACACTGGATTTGGCTGCCTGGGTGTGTATTCTAGTTCTACCACTTTCACTTTCTGTGAGATTTGAAGCAAGTTAATTAACCCGAGGTGCCTCCATTGGCGTATCTGTAGAGTAGGAATAGTAGCACCTACTCATTATACAGTTGGCCAATTAAATAAATTTAAACATGTGAAGTATTTCAAACAATGCATGACGCACCACAGACATTTAGCTATTATTATTTTTTATTCCCAGGCTCTTGACAGTTTGGGTCCCATGTAACCCGTCAGCCTCATTTCCTGCCTCTTCCTTCTTGTTTCTGGTGCCTGAAAGGCCCTGCCTCCTATTTCCTGCGTGGTTGACTCCCACTTGATTCAAAATCCCTTCCTCCAGTAAGCCAGGCTTTAGTCCCCTTGCCACAGATGGGGTGCAGTTGATGCAGAGTCCTTTCTCTGTGCTCCTCAGTCCCCTGTATTGTAAATTTCTCTTCAGTTTCTCTTCTCTGTTTGTCTAACACACAGTGCCTTGTATATGATAGGTACTCAATAAATATTTCTGTAAAAACATCTTTCTATTGGTGAATAATATACACACACAAAAATTAATATATCATAAGCATACAGTCTTGGTAAATTTTGGCACAGTGAACACACCAGGTTATCTACATCCAGATCTATAAACAGAACATTTCCAGGACTAGAACCTTCCTCATGTCCCCTTCTAGGCACTGCCTTCCAAACTTCTAATCCTGGCTTCTGACAGCAGAGCTTACTTTTGCCTGTTTTTATGCTTTATCTAAATGGAATCAAATAGAATGTACTCTTTTATATCTGGCTTTTTTCATTCATCATATGTTTTACTCATCAATATTCCACATTTTTATGTATAGTTGTGGATTGTTCATTCTCATGCTATTCAAGGGTGTGAGTATGCTGTAACTCATCTATCCATTCTATTGTTGATGGGCACTCAATAAATATTTCTTGAAGGGATGAAGAAGTCTGTCCATTCTGCTATATCATGAGTTTCTTAAGGAAAGAGGCAGGATTTTATTCATCTCTAAATCCTCAGTCTCTAGCACAGGGCCTGGCACTTGGTGGGAACTCAGTGAGTATTTGAGGAATGACTTGATGCATGATTCCCCTGAGATTTTTGTAATTAAACTGGTCATTTCCCCTCTGTGGGGCCCCAGCTTCAGATCCCTGGGTGATGCAGGTGAGTTGCTAGGCAACAGCATGAGGTTGGCTCTGGGGTCACAGTGGAGAGTGTGCTGCGGGGGCGGAGGTAATTGGAAACACTTCTATTCAGCAGCCTCTGAACTGCCTCTCCTTTCTCCCCTCCAGCCCATCCCCCACACAGCTGCAGGAGGGATATTTCTAAAACAGGCACCAGACCAGCCCACTCCCCTATTTTCCAAAACCTTTTGGCTCTCAGTTGAAGAAACACAGGTTTAGAGATTTTAAAGAACTTGCCCAGTGTCCATGTAACAAGTAAAGTGCAGAGTTAAACCCAAGTTTGTCTGATTCCAAAAACCAAGCCCTCTTCAGTATTTTTATTTTGGACAAGTTGAATTTGGAGTGCCCATCCGGGGAGAGGTCCAGGTGTCCATGGGTTGGTTACATTGCTGTCTTCCCCATGAGAGCCTTCCATGGAGTAGGTGCTTCAGCAACAAACAAGAACCGAAGGATGGGAGACTAATTCGCTGTGGGAGAAGGGGTGACTGAAGGTTCCCTCCAGTTTGTTATGTGGGGTTCCAACTGGTGGACTTTGACCCAGAGAGCAGCTTCTCTGCCCGACCTCGCTGGTCCCACCGATGTCCAACAGACCTAACCCAGACTGAGAAAACAAAGGAGGGCTGTCAGGAAAGGGTTTTAAGACAAAGGAATGTTTTTGAACCATGAGTAGATCAGGTAGAGGTGAGGAATGTGATGGAGGCAGTTAAAATGCCTGGAAGTGTAAGTTTAGGAGAGATTTAATAATCTGGCTGAGGCCTACTTTCCTGGGTGAAATTACAGTTCTTTCAAGCATTCATTCATTTATTCATTCCACAAATATTTCTTGGTTGAGCGGTGTATCCTATGTTTCAACCACACTGAACTTCTCATTGCTCCTTACATAATCAATGAAAGCTCTCTCTCCCTCCAACCTTTACATATATGCACAGGTCTTTGGGAGACCATGGTAGTACGGCTTAGTCTAGATGTGGGATGGAGAAAGAGCACGTGAAGGAATGCTTCCAGGAGGGAGTGTCATCCAAACTGATACGGGAAGGGTGTGTGGTGTTAGGCCAGGAAGGGGGAGTAGGGAGCTGGTCTATGTGGAGGAGCTACATGTACATGTATAAAGGCTCAGAGACAAGACAGCATAGTGCATTTGGGTAACTGGAAGAGGCTTCTCATGGCAAATTTGTACACACACTTCAAGTTTCCATTGAAATGTGTCCCCTGTCCTTATCCCAGGGAGACTCACATCCTCCCCTGTTCCTTGAGGGCTTACAATGTCTTAGAGGATTCATTATATTATATTGCCATTTATCTGGTTTGTAATATTATGTGTGCACTTGTCTGTTCTCCTAAAGACAGAAGTTCCTTGAGGGCAGGAAACTATGTCTGATTTTGCTTTGTGACAGCAGCTATTCATTGGTGGCTCTTGATAAATATTGCTGACTGAATTCATTATTTACCTGTCTTTCTACTCAACTGAATTATGAGTTGCTCAAAGGCAGGGATCCTGTCTAATTAATTTCTAAGAAATCTCTTAGCTTTTGAATATAGTGGGGAGTGCATAGGCTCTCAGAGACAGATGAAGGTCAAATGTCAGCCGAACCATGTACTAGCTGTGTGACTTTTAATCTTCCTTGCCTTCAGTTTCCCAGTGCTCAGTGGGGCACTAGTTCCATCTCACAGGGTTTCTACGAGGGTTGAGTGAAAAAATGTATATAAAGTACTTGACGCACAGTAAATACTTGTTGAATAAATGGGCAGATAGATGGTATAGCAGTGGCTAAAGAGAAGATACAGGAAAAGAAAAACGAGGAAAAGACAATGCCATTAGTCCCAGTGAAAGAGGAACCCCCCCCCAGTCATTGGAAAAGACTGAAGAGCTGTCTCTTCCACTCAGGGACCCCAAATTCCAATCTAGAACCCACTAACTCAGTGTTGTATGCTCAGTCTCCCTTAGCCCTTCCTACTTTCCCCATCCTTTTGTTCACTCCCTTGTATCATTTGTGAGTACCTGTCCATCTCCTCCACAGGCTGGAAGTCCTTGGGGCGCAAGGATCAGGATGGATTAATACTCTTAGCTTCTCAGTGCTTCCTACAATGGCACATGGGGAGTGGTTCTCATTAATCACATGTGAAGTAGAAATATAAAGAATAATGAGTCTGAATAATATATTCAGAGTAATTACAGACTCTAATTTAACTCAAAGACAACCCATTACAAATTTTTTTCTTTCCTGGTAGCAATTTTCTATTTGGGTCCAGTGACTTGATTTATTGAAAGACCTTAAAGTGCTGTCGATCTGAGCCAAAGAAGGTTCAGAAAGCCTTTTCTTGGCAGGAACTCAATCCTTTCTATTATGTCACTTTCTTTAAACAAAAAAGGATTTTTTAAAAATCTTTTTTAATTGATTCTCTGTAAACACTCAAGGAAAGAATGTCTGTCCTGTGGCTGGGCTGTGATTGATTCTAAGAATAAAGTGGAGGTCTCTTAATTGTAAAGACATGAAATGCCTGAACCTTTCTTCCTATGTATTTAGTGTAATTGGCAATAATTTCCCCCTCCCCCACTCCCTGATTGAGAGACAGTTCACTTCCTATTAGAAGAAAACCAGATCACTAAGCTGGGAACCTGAGTCTTGGAAAGAGTTTGTTTTGCCAGTGCATGCTTCCAGAGGGAGCGGAAAGCAGGAAGCCTGTGTTTTCTCTCTGCTTCAGTCCACCTGGTACCTGGACTTATCACCGTGTTCGTGACTGGCTTCAGCTTTCTGCCCTCTCTATTGGGACACTTTGCAGTCTTTGAAATACTTGGGCAGATGTTTCCTGTGGAAAATGTTCCACAGGGCTGCCCTCTTGTTATATTGGTTTCTGGTAGAAGTATCAAAGGTTTGAAGCTGGACCCCATATCGCGATACCAGGAGGTATAATGAGGTTGAAGGATCTGTTGTGACATTAGAAAATTTCTTCTTTGAAATTTCTTTGCATTGCTAATAATTAAAACCTCTTTTTTTTTTTTTCTTCAGCAAGTAAGCTTTTAAATTTGTCAAACTCCTGGCTCTACCATTTATTAACTGTATAGGTTTGGACAAGTTGCCTACTATCTCTGAAATTCAATTTCCTTTTCTGAAAAAGAAATTTATTTTTTTGGAAATAACAGTTCCCATCTCCAAGGGCTGCTATGAAACAGAGAGAAAAGGTATGTGAAAACCCTGGCACATAGTAACCATTACTAAATTATAACTACTGTAGAACCAAAGGCTCAGTTTTGCCCAGTTTCTGAACTAATCCTGACCAATGTAGGGTCAGGTTGTCTCACCTCTAGTCGCAGGTGGGACTGAGAATTATACCTGGTTTGGCGAGATGTGAACCCTGGTTCGTTTTGTACAACTGACATTCAGCTGCAATTCTCTCACTTAATATGCCTGTCCCGTGGTTGTCAGCCCACATAAATCCCACTGATCCTAATCCAGGTAGAGAGTAGGGGACGGATCCTACTCCTTATTTTAGACACTAGCTGGCACATAGATGTGAATAGAATGATAACCCAGAACCACAATGTTCCTCCCATCAGGCTCTTATCAGTGTCACTTGCTGCCTAGACTCTGGCTGCCATGTCTACCTGCTAAATGGGAGCTTCTTGCCACCCACACCACCTATCCAGAGTATATCTGAGCTCTCACACTCTGAACGTTGTGCATTGGCCCAAGAAGATCTTCATCCTTCTCCTCAGTAGATGTCTACTTCTCTCTTCCCCTAGACCACCATTCCCCCAAAAAGGAGAAGAAAGGGATTAACATTTATTAGATGCTAGGCAGCTTTACATATGCATTCTTAATTTAATCCTAAATATATGAGATAGGTATTGTTTTTCATTTTTATTCCAAAGATGAGAAAACTGAGGTTCAGAAAGGTTACGTAATTTACTCAGAATCATATGTCAAGACAGGGATGGGGTAAGGCTTTGAATCTAGATCTCTACACCAAAGTCCATCTTACCTCATTAGAAACTTAGAGTCCCTTCTGAGACCTTCAGTCTTGGGGCCCACAGAAACACTTTCACTGGAGTTATGGAATTCCTCTAGCTTCCCTTCCTACCAGCTGCTTTGCACCTCCTACTTCATTCTTTTCTAGGGTCCTGCTTGGCTTTACATCTCAACTCTTCTTTCTTGTCTTACTCATTTGCATATAGTAATCCTGTTCCAATGCCTGCTTTGTGACCGACCAGGAAATATTTGATCAATCACTAAATGCACAGGGTTTATATTAACTTGCTAGGGCTGCTATAACAAAATACCACAGACTGGGGAGCTTAAACAACAGAAATTTATTTTCTCATAGTTCTGGAGGCTAGAATTCAAGATCAAGGTGTCCAGGTTTGGTTTCTCCTGAGGCCTCTCTCCTTGGCTTACCGTGGCTACCTTCTCTCTGTGTCCTCATGTGATTGTTCCTCTATGCATAGGTGTCTCTGATGTCTGTGTGCCTAAATTTCCTCTCTTAAGGACACCAGTTAGATTAGATTAGGCTCATCTTAAGGGCCTCATTTTAACTTACCTCTTTAAAGGCCCTGTCTCCAAATACAGTCATTCTGAGGTACTGGGGGTTAGGGTTTCAACATAATGAATTTTGTTGGGGGTTGAGGAGGGGAGACACGATTCAGCCCGTACCAGGAAGTTCTAAGTAGTATGCAACAGAAATGGACTCTTAATGATTTCAACAGAAGAAAATTAGTAAAAGGGCACTGAGGGTTTTACAAAATCACAAGGAAGACTTGGAAACAGTAAGGCATGAGAGAGATGACTCAACTCCAATCATACCACCAGTCCGGTGAGGACATTGCTGCCATCACCAGTGACACTACCCTCCCTGCATCCTGCATGCTGCCACTGCCCCTGGTAAACTTGGCATGCCTGCTGCTGCTACCTCTCTGCCACTAGAATGGATTCTCTACGGCCCCTGTTCATCTGAGTCAGCAGCTCTGTGGAGGAGAGAATGTTTCATGAAGTAACCTCTGCCAGACCCTGGAGCTAGATCCAGCTAGATCCAGGCCAGAACAGGTTGCTTCTCCTAAATTATCCCCTCAGAGTCTGTTTGATGAACTCCTCCCCTATGCCCCAGGCATGCTGGTTCCTGTAATCTGTCCTTGCCTGCCCCAGGCAAGCACTGTCCCCTGATCTGGAGCAGGTCTTGCCAGAGTACTCCTATACACCCTGCTCTGTTCTGTACAATTCTTTAGTGCCTGCGATGTGACATGGAGGATATCGAAGGTGGTCCTCGCATATAAGTTCCCTTAATAAGCTTTTCCCCCCTCCTTAATAAGCTCCTGATGCAAAGCTGGAGCTGTTAGCCTCTTTCTTCAGTCTCGTGGCCCTGGGAAGTTTTCCTAGCAAAATCCTGATTCAAAGTTTAAGGTGGGTATATCTGGTTGGAGGACACATGTTCTTGCTTACCTGCGAGGGAGGCTGGGAAAACAAGCATCATGTTTTCTGCTTCTGTATGAGCCTCTACTTTACACCAAAACTCAAGAAGTCTCCTAATGTAAGGAGGAGGTTTAGATGTGGGGCACTCAGAATGACAAGTGTTCACTACACTCAACAAATATTTATTGAACTTTTAATACCCTGCCTTGGAAATACAGAGATAACCAGCATCTGCCTTCAAGAATTCCAAGTTTGGGAGCCGGCCAAGATGGAGGCGTAGGTAGACACACTGTGCCTCCTCGTACAACCAAAAGAAGGACAACAACAAATTTTAAAACAAAAAACAACCAGAACTGACAGAAAATCGAACTGTATGGAAGTCCGACAACCAAGGAACTAAAGGAGAAACTTTCATCCAGACTGGTAGGAGGGGCGAGACGGGCCGGAGAGGACTT
>VMDR010010823.1:0-29861 GCA_007922815.1 Macrotus californicus
CAATGGAGAAAGGAAAGTCTCTTAATAAATGGGGCTGGGAAAACTGGACAGCCATATTCAGAAAAATGAAACTAGATCAGTATCTTACAGCATACATAAAAATTCACCCAAATGAATTAAAACTTTGAATGCAAGACCTGAAACAACAAAAGTCACAGAAGAAAACATAGGCACTTAGCTTCTGTACATCGGTCTCAGAAGTGTTTTTGTGAATTTGACTCCTAAGCAAGGGAAACAAAAGCAATAATAAATGAATGAGACCGCATCAAAGTAAAAAGCGTCTGCACGGCAAAGACACCGAGAATGAACCCTGGCCAGGCGGCTTGGTTAGTTGGATTGTTGTCCCGCACGTCAAATGTTGCAGGTGCACACAGGAGGCATTCGAT
Source organism: Macrotus californicus (assembly GCA_007922815.1). NCBI lineage: Eukaryota > Metazoa > Chordata > Mammalia > Chiroptera > Phyllostomidae > Macrotus > Macrotus californicus. The sequence goes on from VMDR010010823.1 coordinate 387, forward strand.
CAATGTTTCTCCCTCTCCTCTTCCCTTCCTTCTTCCCTCTCTCTCTGAAGTCAATAAACATATTCTCAGGTGAGGACTAAAAAAATAAATACATAAAAAAAATTTAAAAACCATCAAGAAAACAAAAAGGCAGCCAGCCTAATAGAAAAAGATATTTTCAAACAATGTTTCCAATAAGAGGTTAACATCCAAAATATGTAAAGAACTTGCATGCCTCAACAACAACAAAAACAATCCAATTAAAAAACAGGTAGAGGATCTGAACAGATATTTTTCTAACAAAGATATACATATGGCCACCATACATACAAAAAGATGTTCAACATCAGTACTTATTAGGAAACTGTATATCAAAACCATAATGAGAAATCACCTCACACCTGTTATAATGGCTATTACTAAAAAAACAAAACAAAACACAAGAAATAACAAGTATCAGAAAGGATTTGGAGAAAAGGGAACCCTTTTATGCTGTTAGTGGGAATGTAAATGGGCATGGCCACTCCGGCAAACGGCATGGAGGTTCCTTAAAAAGTTAAGAGTAGAATTATCATATGACCCAGCAATTCCTACTCTGGGTATTTACCTAAAGAAAAAAAACTAATTCATAAAGATATATGAATACCCCCCCTTCTTCACTGCAACATTAGTTACAACAGCCAAAACACGGAATCAACTGAAGTGCCCCTCAATGGGTGACTGGAGAAGGAAGACGGGTACATACATACAATGGAATACTCCTCAGCCATCACCAAAAAAGATGAAATATGCCATTCACAACAACATGGATGGATCGAATGCAATCGGTATCATGCTAAGATAAGTCAGAAAGGACAAAAACATGATTTAACTCATATGCGGATATAAAACAAAAGGTAGCTCACAGGTACAGACAACAGAATGGCAATTACCAGAGGGAGAGCGGGGTAAAACTAGGTAAAAGGGGATCAAATATATGGTAGTCGATGTTACTTCAATAAATTTAACTTTAAAAATAAAGTATATGACTAAAAAAATTGCCACCATAAAAAAATGAAACTATTTTCTGGAATTAACTAAAATATAGTTAATAAGCATTGATACTTTTTGATGAAAATTTAAGCTAATATTCCAACAAATGTAACTAATTCTGGTAAACTCAAAATAGCAAACATTAAAAGAAATTGCAACTCTGGCAACATGATAAATGAATTATGTCATCCTGTTTTATATTCTTTCTTAAGCAGCAGCAATTTCTAAACCTCTACTTTATATAACCATCTACTTTATATGTGAGGGGAATGGGCAGGGGTCAAAAGGAGATTCAACTCTAGGGAGGTGAACAAGGGAGAAAAGACCAGCATCTAGGGACCACTGGGGAGACGAGTAAGTGGGTAATAAAAACATACTACTAGAAGAAGAGGAACAGCGTAAAGATAAAGCTGGAACAGGTTAGGGATGGCCTTAGATGGAGAGAGGACCTTCGCTTTGGTAATTCCCCCCAAGTGCTAGAGTTAAAGTGAGAAGCCAGAGATGCTATTGTAGCCGATGGTAAGCTGGTAAAGGTTTAGGAGAGGCCTTGATCTCTAGAGGCGGCTAGTTGTTTGCAGTGACAATACTTCCACCTTGGCTGGTTTCTAGCTATCAGGGTAACACAACTGAATGCAGAGTACCATACAGTACACAGGTAGAAATAACCTCCCGAGCACAGACAACAATCAAATGTTTTTTTAAAGTTTTAAGTACTTACTACCTTTGTTTTTAATAATAACTTATTTAATTATAAATGTAGAGGCTTTAATGTTTAATAATGGCTGTGTTTAATAACTGCCCCACAAAATTCCTAAAAATTGCCCAGCTGGTTCAGCTCACCACTAACCTGTTCCTATCTCTAGGTCCTGTGCCTGCCCCACCTCTAGCATTGCTGGAAATAGGTTTGCAGCAGTTTGACAAGAAGATGGCTTTCCGAGCAGAAGGAGAGATCTGAAAGGAACAGACTGCAATCTGCTTCTCCTGATCTTCCACCTTGAGGATATGCTCACACTATAAAGAAAAGAGGCTCCAAAGTGAATGTCCTGGAAGATATTTTGGTACAACTCAGAGGAGATGTTAGATGTGGAGCTACTGCAATAACACAGCCAGGAGCATTAGCAGCAGGGCGAATGTGAAGGAATCGCTGCAGAAGGGTGAAGCCCTGGGCGCACTAAAGTCTCTCTGGGGGAGAACCAACTGAAATCTAAAGAGGAGTTCCAATACAACATGCGTTCACGGCTAACTTTTTAAGACAGTCCTGTTTTAATGGTTTATTTACTTCATGGCTAGTGAACCTTTAGTTAAGCTCAGTGAAGGACCACTCATATCCCAGGGATATGCCACAGCATTTTCCCCAGCTGAACTGACCTGGCCTCAGGGTTTCCAACATCTTCATTTTCTGGCTACAGCTTCCTATGCCCCCAGGTCTCCAAATGTTCATATCCATAATGAGCAAAGTTCCAATTCAGAGATATTGCAACCTCTGCCTTCCTGTATCTCTGCCCCCAGGGTACCTATCTCCCTTCCAATACCTTTTTCTGATACCCAAAATGAAGTCCGTCATTGACCAATGTGAAGTTTTTAAAAAATCAGTACCCTTAATCTCCTTGCAGTATTACCCTTCCACCAAACCGATCCAGCAAACCCAAACTGGGTCAGTAGACTTCCCTACTTGTGTGCCTCTGTATTGCTGGAGGAGAATCACATCACTGAGGAGATTCAAAGCAAAACAAGTTCATAGTCTGTCACCTAGAAATGCCCATTATTCCCCTCCACTCCCCAAACTTTCTCAGGGAACCAGTCCTCTTAGGTCTCTGTCCAGTCCGACCTCCATACCCCTGCCAACACCAGTACAGCTCATCAGACCACAAGTTAATGACTGTCTCCTAAATCTTTGAACCAAGTTAGAATTTTTAATCATCTCCATTGAGCTGTTACAACTAGCAGATATTGTTTTTAAAAAAAAAAGTAAGAAGAAGATGAGATAAAGAAGCAGCAGCTGCTATGAAGCAAAAAAGTGGAAGCAAATTCCCTAAATTCCTTACTTCCCAGTTTCTGGTTCCATTTCCTTGTGGCCCAATCACTCTTGCATTGGGTTTTTTAAGGATATTTCTATTTATATCTCTCCCTCGCCTCACTCCCCCACCAACTCCCCCCCAAATACCACATTACTTCTGCTTTCTCTGCCTGATTTATACTTCTACTAAACCTTAAATGCCAGCTCCCTAATTTCCACTTTCAAAAATGTTATTCTTGCAGCAGGATATACAGGTTTGAAACTCAGAAACGAGGTCAGGGATCAGGATACAAAAATTAGAGCACATATGTGGTATTTTCAGCTAAGAAGTGAATACGATAGTCTAGGACAAAGAGGGTGGTCCAACCCCAACTTTCCGGTCCAGCAGAGGAGGGGCCTGTGAAAGAAGACTGAGAAGATGAGGGACTCTGAGGGTGCTGTGCCCCGTCTATCAAGAGAAGAGCAAGTCAGGGAAAGATAAATCACATATTGATGAGAGTAAAAATACCGTCAGAGGAGTAATGAAGTATCCACTCTTAGCATGAGGCCAAGTAGAGACCACTTCATGCAAGAGAAGAAACCACGGGTAAAGGACATGTCTGTGATAGGTGGATGTAGTGACGACGGTCCTAGAATCTGAGCGGGACCAGAAGGCCCGTGAAGGCGGGGAGTGGGTGATGGCAGAAACCTGAGGGGCCAAAAGGATAACACTGAGAATGAATACAGAGAGTAATCACTTATTAAATAGCCAATAACTAACAAATGAGATCGAATTTCTGTTCCCAGTTAGCTCAATGAATATTAAATAAGACAAAATTGCACCTGCTTTAAAATTTTAATCACTTTGCCTTACCTTTCCTCCGTGGGAGGAGCAAGAAGAGGACAGAGGAGGCATGATAAGCGGAGGACAGGCGGATGGTAAGAGAAGCCTGTGAAGTGGGGAGGAAATGAAAGTTAAGTTTGCCTGGAACACTGGGTTTGTAAAACAGAGCAGCAGCAAGCAAGACTGGAGAAGTAATAAGGAGGTTACAGGCTATGGATGGTCTTACACGTCATGACAAGGGGCGTGAAGTTTCTTCTGAAAGAAATGAAAGTGACACATTCGGAGGAGCATAGGGACAAGAGCAGTTAAGAAAATACTAATAGCCGTGTATACCTTTCGGGATAGAAGGAAGGAAGACCAGAGGCAGAAGACCACCTTAGAAATGTACAAACATAGACTAGAAAAGATTTAGTAAAAGCCTATAGTACGAAATGGCATGAAGAATAAAGAGTATAAGAATATGTAAGTTTTGAGAGTTCTTTCTATGTTATGAATACTATCAGATATAATCATTGCAAATATTGTTTCCAGTCTCTGGCCTGTCTTTTTATTCTCTTATTAGTAATGTCTTCAAAGAGCAGAAGTTTTAAGTTTTGGTCAAATTCAATTTATGATGTTATGAATCGTTCTTTTGATGTTGCCTCTAAGAAGTCTATGCCTAACCCAAAGTCACAAAGTTTTCTCCTACTTTTCTTCTAGATGCTTTACAGTTTAAGCTTTCTATTTGGGAAGATGATCCATTCCGAGTTAATTTTTGCAGATGGCACAAGAGATAAATCAAAGTTTCTCTGAAGGCATATGGACATCCAACTGCGCCCACAGCACTTGTAAAACAGACCTTGTTTCTTCATGGAATGACGCGGAGCCTCTGCTGACCGTCAGTTGTGCAGGTTCCGGTTTGTGTCCGGGCTCTGTGTTCTGTCCCACTTTTCTGTCTGTCCGCTGGTAACACACTCTTGATGTTGCAGCTTTATAGTGAGTCTTTGATCAGCGTTAGCTCTCCGGCTTTGTCTTCCTTTTTCAGATCTGTCTGGCTGTTCTACTCTAGGTCCTCTGTATTTCCATACACATTGTTCAATCTGTTTAGCAATTTTTTCTACAAAAGAAGCTTGCTGAGATTTTGACTGGGGTCAATTTAGGGAGAAATAACACCTTAGCAATATAAAGACACACAATTCGTACACAGGACATATCTCCCCATTTATTTGGATAATCTCTGACTTCTCTCAGAAACGTTTTACAGTTTTTAGTACACGGATTTTCCATATCTTTTTTCAGATACAACCCAAAGCTCATATTTTGATGCTATCATAAAGGGTCTTACTATGTTTTCTGACTGACATTAATGCTGCTGTCCTGTGGCCTACATTTAAAGTGACAAGACTCTCACACAGTTGTCCCAAAAGTGTTTATATTTGAAGTAAATACTGTGTACTTTAAATTCATAAATTACTTTTCTTTTTTCTCCTTTATATTATGTGAAAAATTATACTGACTTTTTTGAAACTGTGTTTGTGGGTAGTTATTTCATTTGGAAACTTAATATCATTTGTAAATTTCTCTTTAGAATCTTAAAGCGTTTATAAAACATTTAGCATATTAAGGGGTTATAAAAATTTATGAGGTTAAGAACTGTTGCTCAGAGCCATTTAGTCAATAATTTTCATGAAACTGAATGTTAAGTATCATTTGGTAGGGCATATTCTAATGTTACAAATTAACAAAAAGCTATCAAAATAAATTTATCTCTAAATATCAATGGCAGCTGCTAACCACACTAATAAGAAAACTAAAAACAGCAACAAGAAATACAGAAAATAATTTTAAGGAAATTTACATATTTTGGGGATCCTAGGGGGAAAACACAAAACTGCAGCTTAGCCGTCTTGTGTTCTGGTCCTGGTGACACGATTGCTGTCTTTGTGAGTCAGAACAATTTATCTCAATTCCTTTCTGTCTAGAATTCTGTAATTTTAAAATGACAGTGTAGGCCCAGATGATTCATCTTCTCCACTCCAGAAATCCATGACTCTCACAAGTAGACAGGCAGAAGCCAAGTAGACAAGGAATTTAATGGTTTACTAAATTGCTTCTATGACCTGTTCTTTGGCCAGAATTCCAAGGTCTCTAAGCTCCGACACCAGACAGCAGGACACCAATGGGCTAATCGTCGCTCCCTCATCAGTAAAACAGAGATAATCACGGCACCTTTCTCAGAGCTGTGAGAACTGAAGGGTAAAACACGCAGAACTGCACACTCAGGAAATGGTACAAATTACTTCTATTTGTAGTATCACATATTGAATACTTCCTCTTCCTTGAAATTATATAACATTACAGATGAAAATTTGTAATACATGACTTCCTGTGAGTAAACTAGAGAGGAAATAGTTTGCTCTAGTTAATTGTGAGTGACAAAAAGGTGCAGCTCTGGGTTCCATACACAAAGATGATGCCTTCATAAAAATAATCAGGTAAACTGCCGTCTTCCGTTAAACTACTACAATGGGCCAGGTTTCCAAGTATCTTCCATCTTACACAGAGACTACTTCTCTGAGAATGAGTTACACGCAATGCAGTCAGAACATTTTTATTGTCCGAGCACTGCTTCTTTGATACTTGTGCCCAAAACACTTACATAACAATCTGTGGTAAGTGAAAAATAAAGCAGCTGATCTTGATCCTCTCGTGGACAACCAAGAGAATGTGAGCTGCACAAAATTCTGCCAATCTCTGCATGGCATTTCACCCATTACGTCAACATCCCAAATGCATTTTAAGGGAGGTGTTCCAGGGGGAAACATTTACACGTGGTTTGACTTCTGTTGTGCCTGTGTACAGGATGGATGGTGGGAGCCGCATCGGTGGTTCCACGATTTGCTCTTACTAACCTGAGGGACTGGATAACACTCAGACTCCTGTTCCTGTCCCTGGGGATTCCGATTGCTGATATCTAGTTTTAACATGGGTCTCCGCTCCTTCTGATGCCTGTGGCTCCCACATAAAACTCTGAGAACCACTGCACTAAACAAGCAAGTCATCCTCAAAGATTATCAGCATTTTGCATCTGTGTGATACCTTTCACCTAAGAAGAAAAGGCGTTCCTGACACCTCACCCCACATTCCCAATGAGACTCTACAGACGGGCACAAAAGCTGATGCCCTTTAGTTTTAAAAAGATATAAAAAGCGAAGAGTATTTTTTTGGCTAAAGTACATTATATGCTGAAACACCTCAGAAAGCCAAAGATTCAATACTCTGTAGGAGACAAAAAATAAGGAACAGATTTCAAAATTTAAAATGACTACAGTTAATATAATGTAACACTTCCTACTCCCAGAAGTTTAAGAAAAGAAACAGCCGTGGTATAATTTAAACACGGGGATGAACTAATCCTTCTCCTCACAGAGCTGAAGTATGGTTCAGGCTGAAACAGCACACAGAGCAGAACTTGGCAAATACTCGTCTGTATCAGCCGCCACCTGACTCCACAGCTCACCTGTGGCCCACTGTAGGCACTGTTTCTGGAAGAACGCTCTGAGGAGCACCCAGACCAGAATCACATGTATAAAAACACAGTCTCATCCTACCCCACAACCACTGAAACAGAATTGGGGGATTAGGTCCTGGGATTTTACATTTTAACATGTACCCCTGGTAATTCTTAAACACTAAAGTTTGAGAATCTGGCCAAGGGAAAATAGAAAGAATTACTGGTGATGGAAGTAGAAAGATAACAGTATATATAGCACTCTTAGTATGTTAGTAAATGCTCTTCCTTGGACCGATGTTATTTGCAAATTAAGACAACGATGCAATACCATTACTCAGCTATTAGAATGGCTAAAATCCAAAACAAAAAAACAAACAAAACCTACGAACTACCGAATACTGGTGAGAATGCAGGGTAGCATCAATATCAATGCTGGTAGAAATGCAAAATGGTACAACCGCTTTGAAAGACGGTTTGGTTCCTTACAAAGCCAAAAAGGGCTTCCCATATGATCCAGCAGTGACGCTCCTTGGTATTTACCTAAAAAAGCTGAAAAATACCCACACAAAACCCTGCACGTGGGTATTTACACTTACAGCAGTGTCACTCATAAATGACAAACACTGGAGGGAACCTAGATGTTCTTTAACAAGTGAACGGGAAAATAAACTCTGGCATACCCTTAACAATGCTCAAATTGATTTAATCAGTGATTAAAAAGGGACCATCAAACCACGGAAGGACATGAAGGAACCTTAGATGCTATTGCTAAGCTAGGCCACGTACTGCAGGACTCCAACTACAGGATGCTTTAGAAGAGGCAAAACAATGCAGACAGTAAACGGTCAGCAGTTTCGGGGCTGGGAGGAGAGAGGGATAAATAAGTGGGGCACGGGCATTTTTTAGGACCGTGAAACTACTCTGTATGAAACCGTAATGATGGATGCACGTCATTACGCATTTGTTAAAACCTTAGAACTACACGTCACAAAGATGAACTTTAATGTAAATAATGGGCTATAGTTACTAGTAATGTAGGAATACTGGCTCATTAACTAACAAAAAGCAAGCCCCAAAGTCGTGTCGATCATTGTGGAGTAGGATGAGAAATGGATACTGTTTTATCCTTGTGATTCTGGCCCACGTGTTCCTCAGACCAGTCTTCTAGATACGGTGCTTCCTCTGTGCAGTAGGTAAGCTCTGCAAACCAGCTGGTGGTTGGCAAACATGAGCATCTCGTCAATTCTATTCCATGAATTATAATTCAGTGAATTTCATGTAAATAACAGGGGAAACTGTGTGTGTCGGGGGTAATACTACATGAAATTCTGTGAACTACCTAGTCAATTACTCTGTAAATCTGTATTAAAATCTAAGGTCTATTGTTTAGTTTTTTAAGTAATAATAAAATAAAACAAAGTCACAACCTAGCAATTGCACAGCATCAGTTTCCAGCAATACAAAGGAAAGGCTTCCACAGTGAAGCCTGTACCCAGTCATGCCCTGAGAGCAGGCCAGAGAAAAGACAATAAGCAAACCTGTGACCAAGAAAAGAAAAAGGTGAGTCCATGTAAAATGTCAAAACATATCAAGCGGAGCAGACCTGCAGCTGGACACACGGGCCAGCAAGCCTTCCAGCAGTGGGCAGAGCATCACACCTCAGAGTGGGCCTCCATCCTGGGAAGCAGTGGCCCACATCCTTGCTCCCATTCACCCTCTCCTGAGAGTGGTCTGCTCTAAATGGTCTTGATCCCCAGGAAGACCACTGGCCAATCCAAGCCCTCGTCTCCTCCTACAGTTAGGTAAGACAGGCTTCCTGCCTCTGTGCTTCCTCCCTCACGGTCTACTCACAAAGCCCAGGTTACAGAGCCCACCTGTGTGACCAGAGCCAGTCAAGCTGGCTAACCAGTCACACAGCTATTCCATGTCTGGCCAGTCTGCCTGGGTCATGTGGACATCCTCTCCTCAGAAGACACACACAGACTCTGCATTCCAAAGTCACCTCCTCCAGCAACCCCTCCTAGACCTCACAGGGGAGCCTCCTGGGCTCTGAACTTCCCACTAATCTGAGAGGCCTGCTCGTCCCTTTGTCCTGCCTGAGGGCACAGTGCCCAATGCCCAGAGGGCCTTCTGCCATGAATGAAATGAAGGCCTGATCCAGACCGTGAGAGCAAAGTGGCACCTTCTCAGATGCGGCCCAGCCCCCTCCGCACCTAAGGACAGCAGGGGGCAGAGCACCCGTGGAGCTGACATTTCCAAGAGTGCTTCTTCTTGAGAGCTTCCTCAAGCTCTCAGCAGTCATGGCCAAGGTCCCTAAGCTCTGCCTGCCCTTGGCCCAGGGCTCAGGTAGGGCACCGCTGCTTATCAAGTCTGTGGGAGAGAGTCCCTGAACAGCCTTCAAGCCAGCCCGAAAGGTGACCCCAACCACCTAGCCATCCAGGACTGGTGAAACCAGTCATATTGTGAAGCCCTAATCCCTAGTACCACAAAAGGTACTTGAAGACAGGGCCTTTGAAGAGGCAATTAAGGTTAAATAAGATCATACAGTCGTGCCTATTCTAATCTGACTGGTGTCTTTATAAGAAGAAATTAGGACACAGGGACAAAGACTCTGAGAATGTGCACATAAGAAAAAAGCAGGTGAGGACATACTAAAATGGCGGCCACCTGCATGCCAAGCAGAGAGGGCTCAGAAGAAACCAACCCCAGCAACACCTTGATCTTGCACGTGCAGTCTCCAGAACGCTAAGAAAGTAATTTCTGTTAAGTGATACAGTCCGTAGGATGTGGTTATAGCAGACCCAGAAAACTAATCAATCATCTAATAATCCAGTGAAGGAATAGATGAACCTTAGAAACAGCAATACTCAGTAACAGAAGAAATCCCACAAGAAAGATGATTATTCTTTACGTTCTTAATTTCTATCATTCATCTACACTAGAATATATGAAATACAAGGAGCTCAGATATCATTTACATTAGAGAAATTTTAAAATCAACATATTACCCTTGTAAAAGGAGTCACATAAAAAATGTTCTTATATAAAGACCAAGTTTCTTTAATATCTTTAGCATGTTACCTGGCTTTTAAAAGTTCAAATGATAAAATAGCCTTTGAAGTAATACAAGGTCTATCCAGAAAGTATCCAGCCATGTACTGAGGAAAAATAGAGGAATTTATTGAAGAAGATACAAGATACATGAAACATTGTATACAGGGCAATGACATGTCAGTCCCCTTCAAAGTAGGCACCTGGGGACCTCACATAGTTCTCCCAATCGCCATCAGCTGCCCAGTTGTATTTTCCTGAATCTCACTGATGGTCTAAAATCTCTTCCTTTTCAAAGGTGATTTTACTTTTGGGAAAAGCCAGAAATTGCAAGTCGGCAAATCTGGGCTGTAGGGGAACTAAGCCAAATTTGATGTTTTGCCAAAAAACTGCATGAGACGTGATGCACGAGCAGGCATGTTGTCGTGATGAAGCTGCCAATCACCAGTTGCCCATAGCTGCGGCCTTCTGAATCATCCAAATAGTTCCCACAGAGGAATGATGTTGACTTGTTGCTCTACTCAGTCCCTTTGAATGTGATGGCCACACAGCACACACGTTCACTCAACAGCACCCACCGCCCCCACTGACTAGCCCCATGAAGTCGTCATTGTTCACACATGCACATTCCAGTCCACTCCCTTGGCTGCCAGGTTCCATCGATGTCACACAAACTGTTCTCATTATGTTAACAATGACTGGGCTTTTTCCAGACAGACCTCGTATATCCACTACATAAAACAAGGTCTACTAGGAACCTGAACTACTGGTTTTCCAGCAGTGTTCCCTGCACACACTCTACCGAGCCCCATCGGGGATGCCGCAGGAAGTCAAAGAGATGTCACCCAGGCAAGTTCCATGGGGTGTAAGGCGGAGCTGCCCTGACTAAACTAACTGGGCAGCTCCATGGGTACATTCTCTCACACTGAGGTTAGATCTCAGGTCTGTCTGGTTAAAACCTCCACTAGGTTTTGTCTTCTTTATGACAACTAAGGGACTGAGCCATATTCCAGTTATTTCAAACTTAAAAATCAGGATTTTACAGGGATCTGATCTGCAATTACCATACACAGCAGGCCCTAGAACAGCATCATTTCGTTCAACGGCACCCAATTTTGTTGTGAAGTGGATGAGATGCCACAGGAGCGGGACTCTGTTTGCGTCAATTAGCCTGTGGTAAAAGTAGCTCTGTTCTACACTGTTTCTCTTACAGTCACAGAGCCTACTGACCATATGAGGTGAGGGAGGGCTTACCATACATGGAGTAAGTTACCATTATCTCCCTCTCTCAGCAGAATATTTGAGGAGAGACACGCATATGCTCACAACTTTAAAATATCCAAAAAAGGGCAAAGACTGTCACAAATAGCCTGCAGAGGAGTTTTTACCCAGATACCATGTATTAATCATCACATAAAAATGTAACACCTGGGAACAGGAATGTTTCCACCAGCAAACCCAAATGCTTTGCAGTCCGCAGCTGCTTAGTCTTTGTCACATTCCTGCTGGCTGCAGAGAAAAGGTGCTCCATTCCGGGGGCAGGAAACCAAGGTGGACAGCGTTAACAACAGGGGAGGAAACGTGGAAATCGTGCTGAATGCCCTTCAGGTGAACGACTGAGCAGCCCTGCGTGCGGTCCCTACTCCATCACTTAGGGACGTGGCACCCTGGCTTTTTTCTCAGCCTTCTCAGGCTATCCTCTCCACAAAATGAGCACAGCAACTGCCACAAAGCTTTGCGAAGATTGAAGAAAACGTGTATGAAGTGCTTCTCCATACTCTGCACACAGCAGATGCTTTAATACATGCCCTCCCAACCATACCTCCCTGCACTAGACCGTAAAAAAGTGCACTTACACATGGATATTGTTTAGGAACAGCAAGGAAGAGTGAACTGTGTGGATTCTTTCCTTGAAGTACGAGATTTCTTTTGTAAATGAAGTTTTGACAGTGGCATTGAAGACCTGCTCCTGGTTTTGCAGGTGCCCTACCAATACAAACCACAGGCATATTCCGGCATCCACTAAACAGATGCAAAAGTCTCTCCAAGACCAATCAGGGTGAAAAAGAGTATTTACATATGAAAAACCTTTCATCAGCAATTACAAGTCAATTCTTGAAGTTTAAAAATCATGTTTTTATTTTAAATAATTTGCTTTGGCAATAAGTGAATTTAATTATTTTATTCTAATTTTTTAAGAAATAGTTTGTACAGGCAATAAACTAATTTGTGAGACACTAAATAAAAGAGTTAGTAGGATAAATCTACACCCAGCACAGACTCAATGTTTAATTTTAGGTAACAGGTGTGTTATCTAAAAGAAGGGAAAATCTGCCAATATTTTTATAGTTATAGAACTGAAATATTGAGAACCAGGAGGATTATAAGTGGAACTCTCTAATAAAGAAGAAACTAAAGTCCAAAGAAAGTGACTTGTCCAAAATTATAACAAAGGTAACAATATCTAGATCAAAATATAGCTCTCATTTTAAAGCCAAATATATTTTTGATCATGTTTGAGACCCTAAAGTTCCTATCTCATTTCCATGAACATGGAAAACTGACCCCTTCACAGAAAAAGGGTAACCCCAGTCTTCCATTTACTCTTACATTTAATCAAAGATACCAATTATTCATAGCAACTAAGAAATCAGAGCACAGATAAAGGAGAACCCCAATTGTACAAATAAATAATTTGTGGAGTAATATGGATATAGTTTTTCTGGTCTTAACCATTAAATTGAATTGCTATCAATACTTTATAAATAGAGAAAGAGACACATAAAATTAAATTTGTAAAATAAAAAACAAAATTATTTAAAGTTAAAATCGGCCCTGACTGGTTTGGCTCAGTGGATTGAGCGAGGGCTGCGAACAAAAGGTTGTAGGTTCGATTCCCAGTCAGGGCACATGCCTGGGTTGTGGGCCAGGTCCTCAGTGGGGGCCATGTAAGAGACAACCACATATTGATGTTTCTCTCCCTCTCTTTCTCCCTCCCGTGCCCTCTTTCTAAAAAATAAATAAATAAAATCTTTTTTTTAAAAAAGAAAAATCATCTAAATTAAAAAAAATAAACATTAAAATCAACATTTATTGGGTAAAAAATATGCATCAAACTTGACCTAAGTACTTTAAATGTTTTATCCTTACAGATTTGATCTTTACAATACCTTGTAAGGTAAAGAAAAGCCCTACAAGCCCCACTTTACCAGTAAAAAAACTGAAGCACAGAGATGTTAAATAATGTGCTCAGTATAACATAGGATTGAAACCCAGGAAGTCTGGCACCACAGCCCATGTTCTTAATCACCGTATGATTATTTTTAATACATTTTATAAAAACCTAATAATTCGTTTTTATTTACTATGTAGTTAAAACTCAATATTTATAAGTTATTAATATTTTCAACTATATAGCATATTTGATTTATGTAGGACTTTAGGAACATTTTTATAAATAGACCATAAAAAATGCAGGCTATATACTAAGAGTACAATCTTAGAATACATTTTTAGATACTCTTTTAGTGATAGTTTTAAAAGATTAAAGAAAACCTATCCATCCTATGGAAATTAGTGCAAGTGAACCTGAATGGGTGCCATTATCATGCCCAAATTATCTGGCCACGTATGGGGAAGAAATGCGAATACTTTAGGTTCTGCTCTTGTTCTCCAGTAAACACACTGTTTACATGAACAATTATAAATGTATTGTAAAGGAAACAACTGATCAAACTGAGTTAAATCTGGAGAGAAAATACATGTGAATCATGATTTAAAACCAGTATCAGAAGCAATGCAGAGTCACAGGCCTGATAACCTCAGAGTGATCTCCAGGCCTGCAGTTCTGCTTGCCCCTCGTCTGTATCACCATTTAGAGTTAAAAATAACCACAAAAGGAACAGGAGAAGAAAACCCAAGTCTAACACCAGCTACACGTTTCTATCACCGCAGAGGGCATTTCTGGTGATAGAGTGTACTGCCAGCACACGATGTAAACCGAAGCATGACCAATCCTGGAGCACCCCCGCACCCAGCTCTCCAGGGCCTACCAATCCTGGAGCATCCCTGCACCTGGCTCTCCAGTGCCTACCTGAAATCCATGCTTTCCTCTCCACCACGTGCTTAGCACTTTGGGGGGCATGTCGATAACAGACACAATGTCGCCCACCTAGGAGAAAAAGTTTAAGTGAAAGTTTAATGTTTGTAGTCAACTTTTAAATCAATTGCTTTATCTAGGATTAAATCTGAACTGTAACCAGAAGGCAAAGGGTAATTGTTTCTGGAAAACATAAGACTTCTTTCTGGAAAGAATTTGATAACCGTAACCATCTGTTAAGGAGAGGGCCACAGAAGTGCAGCAGCACAAGGCTGTGATGTAGTCGTAACACGAGCAGGAACTTCAGAAAGCCAGACCTGCAGCGTGAGACTTTGGAAGGCTGGCACCACACCATCATCAGAGCATCTGTTAAAATACTGTCACTGCCATTCCCCAAAGTGACCAGATTCACTTACAAAGAGATATAAATACTCATACTTACAGCAACAGCAGCTTCTATTGCTACCATGGTTAGTGAGTGCCAACCATGTGCCAGGCACCAGGCTGAGCGCTTGACACGACCCTATTTAATCGTCTGAGGAAGGCCTAATATGCCTACAATTACTGGGCCATTCTTAGTAAGCGTAAAATTTGATGGCAACTATACTTCTTTCAAGAGATGGTGCAATAGCTTACTTCCTTCACTCTAAAAAGAAAAACTAGTGAGTTTATATGAATTTTTACAAAATCCTAAGTGTAAAATCGCAATAATAGTTTTTGACACCATTCAATGGAAGTTACATTCTTTGATCAAAGTAAGTGATGATCTCTGACAGTACAAAGCACTCCAAAGCCATGTCACTCTAACGTACATAGTGTGGCTTTAAGAACTTTTCTTTCACATTCACTACCAACATGTCAGGTCAGGAAGAGTCATCCTCACAAAACCGTTCTCGCTGGCAGACTTGGCATCTTCCAAAATCTACATTCCTTTGGGCAGAGAACCTAAAAACTGAGCGTGTGAACAGTTTGAACTCTACACAGTAAAGACTTACACTGTTTGTTCTTAAATGGAATAACTGTTAGCATTTCCGTTTGTATCTCTCATCGGCCAAAATATTAAAGGAAGAAATTTAATCCCTTCCTTTTTGCATCTGAAAGCAAGACATTTTGATTTCCCTTCTCACTTGTGCATTAGCTCCATCTGTGTTGGGCGTCACATTTAGGTACTAAAAACACAAAGAGAAAGGACTGACGCCAGGCTTTCCAGAAACTAACAGAGACGAACAGGAGAAAAATTATGATTGAATGTACTGAAGTGATTTCTCAGCGATAAGCCATGAATGGTTCCGAATGACATTTGATCCAGACTCTTTGGAGGGGCGGGGGGGGCGGGGAGGGGGTTGTATTTGTATGGACTAGGGAAAGAAGATCAAGAATTACTTCCTAGAAGAAACGGGAGACACCAAAGTTGAAATTTTCAAAGATGAGTCCAGTCATTTAAGTAAAAATAGATGGCATGCCAAGCTGAAAGATAATGGGGTATGAAAAAACCCGGTGTTTTTAATTAAAAAATTATTAAAACACTGAGAGTGAGGCTAGAAAAGCAGCAGGGACGGAGCTAACACAGAGCAGCAACCGCAGGCACTCACCTCCAAGGTCAGCTCATCAGGGGCCCGAGCAGTGTACCTCTTGATAACATGGGCGGCACCCACAGCAGGAGTGTTAATAGATGATTCTTCATGTACTAGAAGGTGATTCCCCTTATTATCAATCTTTAACAAAAAATATAGCGTGAGATGGTGACAGACATGAGACCTGCAAAAGTTTCTTTGACATCAATTTGATTCAGGGCAACTATAACCAAAAGAATCTTTTTTAAAACCATTATTATCATCTATTGAATTCTTAATGTATGCCATTCATTGTGCTGTGCATATAACATATGATTTCATTTAACCCCCATAACTCTAAAAGATATTAATCATCATTATCATTATTCAAAAATGAAGATGCTTAACCTAAAAAGAGCTTATATCATTTCCAACCGATTAAATAATTTCTCCAAGTTCAGAGAGACAGCAATGAAACAGCAAAGATCTCAATGCAAGCTAGCTTGGATCCGCTCCACAATCTTTCTACTCTCCAACCTGCCTTCCAGCTCCCAATGAGAAAAGAACAATACAACTCTGCATATACAAATTACAGAAAAATACCTAACATATTTACTGGATATAGTATCATCTAAGACTAATTCTTTTTTCCTGTTTTGTTCATTCTGTTTTTTAGACTCCACACACAAGTGCATTCATATAATATTTGTACTTCTCTGCCTGATTTATTTCACACACCATAATACTTTCTATGTTCACCCATGTGTCACAAATGGTAAGATTTTGTTCTCTTTTATGGCTCAGTGATACTCCACTGTAAATATGTACCCTTTCTTCTTTATCCATTTGACTAGCGATGAATAATTAGGTTGCTTTCTTATCTTGGCTATTATAAATAATGCTGCAATGAACATAAGGGTGCATATAAGTTTTCTAATTAGTGTTCTCGGGTTCTTCCGATAAATACCCAGAAATGGAATTGCTGGGTCATATAGAAGTTCTATTCTTAATTTTCCAAGGAACCTCCATACTGTTTTCCATAGTGGCTGCTCCAATTTACGACCCCGCCAGCAGTGCACAAGGGGTTCCCTTTTCTCCACATCCTTGCCTGTATTTGTTTCTTGACTTACTGATGACAGCCATTTTCACAGGTGCGAGGTGGTATCGCATTATGGTTTTAATTTGCATTTCCCTGATGAATAAGAATGTTGAGCATCTTTTCATATGTCTACTGGCTGTCTGTATACCTTTAGAGAAATGTCTATTCCAGTCTTCTGTCCATTTTTTAACTGGAGCATATTTCTTGGTGTTAACTTGTATAATTCCTGATACATTTTGGATATGTTGTATGGTTGGCAAATATGTTTTCCCATTCATAAGGTTGTCTTTTCATTTTGCTGCTGCTTTCCTTAGCTGTACAAATACTCTGTAGTTTGATGTAGATCCATTTGTTTATTTTTCTATTGTTTCCCTCTCCCAAGAAAACATACTTTCAAAAATATTGCTAAGAGTAAAGGTAAAATTTTCCTGTCAAAGTTTTCTTCTATGAGTTTTATGGTTTCAGGCCTTACACTCAAGTCTTTAATTGATTTTGAGTTTATTCTATATGGTATAAGAAAGTTGTCTGGTTTCATTTTTCTCATATTATCTGTCAAGTTCTCCCAGTACCGCTTATTGAAGACACTGTCTTTACCCCATTGTACTTTCTTGCCTTCTTTGTCATGCATTAGTTGACCATATAGACATGGGTTTATTTCTAGGATCTCTATTTTATTCCACTGATCCATGTGATTTACACCAGCAAAAATGCTATTTTGACTACTATAGCCTTGTAGTATTTGATGTCAGGAAGTGTAATATCTCCAACTTTGCTACTTTTGAGGCTTATTTGTTCTAACTCTGTGAAAAATGCCACGGATACTTTGATAGAGATCGCACTTCATCTATAGGTTGCTTTGGGTAGTGTGGGCATTTTAACAATGTCGAGTATTCCTATGCATAAACAGGGTATATGCTTCCATTTATTTGTATCTCCTTGAATTTCCTTCTACAATATCTTAAAGTTTTCAGAGTGTAAGTCTTTTTTACCTCCTTAGTTAAACTTATTCATAGGTATTTTCCTCTATTTGATGCTACTGTAAATATAATTACTTTCTTACATTCTCTTTCTGATAGTCCATTATTAGGGTATTAAAATGCAACCAATTTCTGAATATTAGTTTTGCATCTTGCAACTCTATTGAACTCATTTATTAGTTCTAAATAGTTTCTTGGTGGAATCTTTAGGGCTCTGTATATGGCATCATGTCATATGCAAATAAGGGCAGTTTTACTTCTTCCCTTACAGTTTGGAATGTCTTTTATTTCTTGATCATGTCTAATTGCTGTGCCTAGTACATCCAATACTATGATGAATACAAGTGGTGTAAGTGGACATCCTTGTCTTATTCCCAATTTTAAAGAAAAGCTTCCAGCTCTTCACTATTGAGTATGATGTTGGCTGTAGGTTTGTCATATATGGCCTTTATTAGGTTGAGGTATGTTTGTTCCCTCTATCTCCACTTTGCTGAGAGTTTTTATCACAAACGGATGTGGGATCTGGTCAAATGCTTTGTCTGTATCTACTAATATGATCACATGACTTTCATCCTTCGTTTTGTTTATGTGTTGTATCATGTTAATTATTGTGCAGACACGGAACCAACCTTGTATCCCAGGAAAAAATCCCACTTGGTCATGGCATACGAACATCTTAGATATTGCTGAATTCAGCTTGCTAGTATTTTGTTGAGGATTTTTGCATATATGTTCATCAGGGATATTGGCCTCTAATTTTCTTTTTTTTTGTAGTGTCTTTGTCTGATTTTAATAACAGGATAAAGCTAGCCTCATAAAATCAGTTCAGGAGCTTTCCCTCCTACTCAATATTTTGGAATAGTTTGAGAGGACAAACGTTAATTTTTCTTTGAATGTTTGGTAAAATTCTTCTGTCAAGCCATCTGGTCCAATACTTCTTTGCTGGCAGTTTTTTGATTATTGATTCAATTGCACTAGTAGTTATCAGTTGGTTCAGATTTTGTTTCTTCCTGATTCAGTCTTAGTTAACTGTATGTTTTTAGGAATTTTTCCATTTCTTCCAAGTTGTCCAATCTGTTGGCATATAACTGTTTGTAATACTTTCTCATAATTCTTTGTATTTCTGTGGTCTCAGCTGTCATTTTTCCTTCATTTACGACTTTATTTCTCTGGGCCCTCTCACTTTTATTCTTGATCCATTATCGTTTTCCATCCCTTTACTTTCTGTGTGTGTTTCTGCCTTTATGGGCTGGCTATGAGTACAATGAGTGAGCTATTGTGCAGGAGCTGACCCCATAGAAAGGGAGCAATTTTTGCAGGGCTTGGGTACCTGCTAAGTCCATCCTTCATGTATATGATCTTTGGAGATGGGTGGTGGTGCTCTGGTGTGGTCTGAAGCTGGCCGTTAGGTGTGTGGTTTCTGGACCTCTTAGGAGGAACACTAGTGCAGATCATGGCCAGCCATCATTTGCACCGTGCTTAGAGCTTCTTGGTAGAAGGTGCAAAGTGATCTGTGGTAGGTTGCCCCTGGGAAAGGCGACACTGTGTAATGAAGTCTGCTGGCACTTGTGCTGAGCTTGTGATCCTCTGGTGGGCACCACAGCATGAGCTGAGACCAGCCACCACTCACACTGGGCTGTGGGCTGCTTAACTGACACTAGTTTCCAGTGTAAAACTGGCTGCCACTTATGCCCAGCATGGAGCTACCAGATGGGAGTCACAGTGCAAATTGAGACCTGTCACTGCTTGTGTTGGCCTTGGGGCTGCTTAGCAATAACTACCAAGCATGCTGAAGCCAATAGCTGCTTGTTTAGGGTTTGTAGAAGTTTGAGATATTTGGGGAAAATCTATAGCATGAACTGAGGCAGAAATTTGTATAATAAAGGGGCCACTTGAGGTGGGCAGGCAAGTTGGGTGGAGGGGGTCTCAGGGACTCACTAAGGGGGGTGAACAGTGTTAGCCAGATTAGTGGAGAGCTCAGATTTGGCGCTCTCCTGCACTGGGCTGGCTGGGTGGAAGGAGAGTTCAACAAGATAACACGTTGCCTGCTAGCACTTCTGTCCCTGGAGAGGGTTGCCCCAACCTCTGCCAAAACAGCCCTTGCCCTGAAGCTAATGAACTTGTTCCTTCCCGTATGTCCCTGGCACTTTTCCAGCTGTTGCCCCTGTGCTGAAGCTCAGTGCCAGTGAGTCTGTGAGTGAATGAGTCTATGCATGGGCCCTTTAGGACCACCTGGGTCTCTGACATCTTTTTTTCTTTCACGGGTGCAATCCCTGCTGGTTTTCACAGGAAAATGTTGGGGGTAATTTTCTTCCCAGCACTGAAACCCTGGGCTAGAGAGCCTGGTATGCGGCTGGGACCACTTGCTCCTAAGAGGGGACCTGCAGGGCTGAGATAGTCCTCCCAATTCTTAATCGCCACACCATGGGCTAGGACCTGCCTGTTCCACATCTCTGCCCTTCCTACCGACCTCAACATGAATTCTTTTTTATATCCTTAGTTATACGAATTCTTCCCAGCTAGTCTTCAGATGGTTCTCAACAACAGCTGTCCTATAGCCCAGCTGTATGTAACTTTGATACGGTTGTGGGAGGAGGCGAGCACAGAGCTTACCTGCTCTGTCATCCTGACCAAGAGTCACCCAAGCCTCAGTCTTAAATCAGATCCTTGAAAGGTTGTCTCTTGTTCATAAATAACCAACAAATATTTTCAATTACTAAGTCAACTGAAAATATATACATACCTCTCTAAAGGTATACATTAACATATTAAACACCAAAATAACAATATTAAAACTGGTTTCCTGGACCATCAAAAAAAGACTTGACATGAAAAATATTTAATGTGTCATATATCCTTCCAGAGTATAGAAGAAACTCTATTTTGTTACTCCTAAAGCTCAAAAGCTATCAAAATTCAACTAATACTGAATTTCTGAAGCAGCCAACCTAAAAATAACCCTTGACAAGCATGAGCTAGACGATACCTCCATCCACGTCAGGGCAGGGCCACAGTTGATCTTGTTGCCAGCAATGGCTGAAAGGCGGGACAGGTACGCGATGAGCATCTGAGTGACTGACTAAAGAGAAAGAGAAGACGCAGTAAAAACACTGCCCTGTGTCAGAGGAACCACTGTAAACCGGTTGTTTCTAGAGAAAAAGCAAACCTGCCGACTTTTTGGTATCTTAATAGTTACAGAGGGCTCTTCACAGAGTCGTAACAGTTCCTTGAAGCGAAACCACAGGCACTTAGCTACCACGTCCCTGTCTTGTACTGAATTTTAACACTTAAACCGTCATTGTCAGGGGACAGAGTATTCTATAGCTTCTAATTCCATTGTTTTTTTTTTCTATTTTTATATGGAAACCTAGAAGATGAGGACAGCGCAGACACGCTTGGCTTTTCTGCCCAGCTTCGCCCCACTACCCCGAAACTTCTTCCCCGAGACCTGCTGTACTTCTCCAGCTGCAGCAGCGACAGCCACGTCACAGGTGATCCCGCCCATGGGTGGGCTGCATGGCCCAGGAATGTGACGTGGCGTGACCTGGCCCAATGTGGGTTACTGCGGGAAGTGGGAATTATGACCCAAAATTTCAGCTCAGTCTGGCTGCTGTCCTAAAATAGATAGAAACCCAGCACCTGCTGGTAGTGACCACATTCTGAGATAGTATGAGAGAGAAAATTATGCAACAGATAGACAGAGATGGGAAATGGAGACAGAGACTTACAGGCTCCCTATGATACAAAAAAATCTGTGGTGTTAAGATGTTTCCGAGACTCTGTTGCAGTGTCAGTTCTTACATGATTGATGGTGTTGCTCCTTTGCCCTACATACGTAATTGCCCTGGAATGAAGTATAGAATTGAAATGGGCTCCCATCAGGACTGGGAAGATATTCTGCACTGGTTTGGAGCACCCACTGCAGCTGCCAAGGAGTCTAATGCTAACACAGTTCTTGTCCTCTTGAGAAAATCTGTTGTTGGCTCTCTGGAAGCCTTTCTGGTTTTCTCTCTGCTTTGGCATTCTGAGATTTCACTACATGTCTCTAGATGTGTATCTTTTTACTCATTACATTAGCACTCTGTGGGACCCTTTAATTTGAAAATATGCCTTTTTCAACCTTAGCGAATTTTCCTGTATTAATTTTTAGCTGATTCCAATGAGAGGAAAGTAGGGACTTCGCAATCTGTTCTCCACGTGTCCCAAATGCTCTGTCCCAACTTTTTATACCTTTGAGGGCTGCACTATTATAAAGCTTGATCTCTCAGCTAACTGTCTCTTTCCCTGTGTCAGTCTTTTATGTAGTCCAGCTTTTCGGGTTTGCTATCATTAAAATTAACTTCCATGACCATATGTTCATTTCTAAGATCTCTTGATTATTTTGTTTTTGCAAAATTCCGCTCTCACTCTGTGAACGCAACTGCTTCACTCTCTGAGTGTACTAATCATGCCCCTCCAGGCCCGTGTGCCCTTCTGGTATTTGTTTACAGTCATGCACCGCCTCACTGATGGGGATACATTCTGAGAGGTGCATCCTCAGGGGGTTCCATCGCTGGGCGAACACCACTGAGTGCACGCACACACATGCCCAGACGGTGTAGCCCACTGTACACCGGGGCTACATGGTGCAACCTATGGCTCCTACAAACTGTACAGCACGTTACTGTGTGAACCAGCACGAGGTTAAACCATGCACAAGCGGAAACAGTGCAACCAAGAGCACAGTAAACATGAGATGAATGAGGCTGCTGCCGGCCTAACACGGCACACCAAGTGAAGAGAGCACGCTCAGTACAGGTGCTATTAACGTATTCCATAGTAAACACGTAGCCCAGGGACACAGTCGTGCATCATCAAGTGCTGTGCATTGTGTGTAACTGCACATGCCACGGTTCTCTGTGACTGGCAGCACGGTTGCTTTGTCGCCACTCTCATCACCACAAACACTAAGCACCCGACTAACACATTGCCCTGTGAGCTTATGACAGCGACCACTCACTCGGACACAGAAAACATTCGCTCCATTATAACCTTCTGGAACCTCTGTCACATATGCAGTCCATCACTGACCGAAACACTCACGCAGCACATTGACCGCATGCTGCTTTTACCCATAAGATCTCTAGTTCATCTGTCTCCTGCAGTCTCCTTGCACGTGTATTTTATGCTTTATTTTCTTGTCCTCGTAAGGCTTACCCCATCTACTTTCAAACACTCCTCATAATTTTTTATTCCCTGATGGTTCTTTTCATTTTCTGATGTTATATAATAAAAAAAAACTCATCCCTTTAAAAAAGTTCTAAATCGTTTATATTTTTACTAGAAATATTTGGCAGGAATGGGGTGGATGCATAGATATAGCCTGCTATCATAAACTAATAAGCAAATAGCATCATTTCGATATCCATGTACCTATTATTACTGAAGTCAAGGTCTTTCATATTTTTTGCTTCCATATTTTATATTCTCTTTGGAGAATGTTCATATACATTGCTCATTGATATTATTATTATGAGTTTTTTTTGTTATAAAATTATACATTAAACCTACTTTACTAACCATTCTACATAGCATTACTAATTTTTCAGTCACTAAATAATTAAATAACCCCAGGAATCATCCTGAGTGTTCAATATAAGCTTTTATTTAGTAGACAAGCAAAAATTTCTGCTAATGTATACGTAGTTAATTACCTCTGGACTGTCCTTCAGGACATCTGAACGGGGAAGTTCTGAAAGCTGGGAGAACCGTCGGTCATAAATACATAGATGGAGATGTTTGTCAAGTACTCGAAAATCTTCATAACTTCTCTTAACAATCCAACTTTTGCCCTGCAGGTAAGAAAATAAGGCTCCTATAATTCATCTCTATTAGGAAATGCTTATGAACCAGGTCTTACTCTAAAATGGTATTTCATTCAGGGAATTTTGTATTTTCTAACGGAAAGCTGCTACTAACTCAGTAATAAAAAGTTAAGCCCCCAAACGATCTGGTGAGTTACATTACGTTAGAAAGTCAGTAACGGACAGTAAGCCCACACTCTCCACTAACCCCTTCCCACCACTCATCAAAGCCCACCAGCTCTCTGGGAACAATAACTGTTAGATGGCTCAGACAGCATATAACCTTAGCCTTTCATGAGGAGCCACACAGTGATTTTGATGAGAGAAAACTATTAAAAATTAAAGAAAAATAAAACCGGGTTATTGAGTAGTTATCACCAGCATTTTCTGTGACTGACACTGGAAATATACTAAAATTAAAATTAAATCTTCATCTATAATGATTCAATATGCATGTATTACCTAAAATCCATTCTCTCTCCCCACTTCTCAGGCTTTCTTCCTTTCCTTGCCCAATCTCACAAACTCATTAAAAATAAAAACCTACTCGTAGAGCATGTTTAGTACTTACTGTGTTCTAATGCTATCTTGAATCCATCACTTCCTATAGCCACAGCGTCAGTAAGGACTAACGTCATTTCTTACCTGCAAAGCTGCCGACGCTCCCTGCCTCTGACCCCCTCCCTCACTCTGCCTCCCCCTTCCCCCCCACCCAGGACAAAACACAACACTTATCAGTTCACAGTGGCAAAAATCCTCAAAAAGCAGTGTGGTCAGCAGTGATGAACAGGCCCCACGTGCACAGCAGCTGGTTTTTCAATTTAATCTAATTTTACATGGAGACTTTCATCTCCTAAAAGTCTAGAAGAACTAGAAGAATAAGCCTCCGGAGTAACCAGTCATCTCAGAATGAAAAACATTTTTCATGTAGCTCTTCTCCTTTCTCCTCAGCCAAATGGCACCGAAACAGAGGTATCACTTCATGGGGGAGGTGTTGAATTTTAAACAGAGGTATGTCAAAAACTAACACGACACATTGTCTAATCCTACTTTGGACTAAAATTCTCCATTACATAGATCTTCTCTTTCAACAATCTTTAGAATAAGATAAGAGAATAGGTGTGGCACTTTCAAAGAACAGTACCCTACATTTAAAGGAGAGTGTTCTAGCCCCCATTCTAGCAAATGCCGGCACAATCACTCTAGAAAGGGACCCAGCTAGTTCTGACCATCAAGCTGAATCGACAACCATCGATCCACAGGATTAGGCCCAAACACATGTGCATACATCAGAGCCTTCTCTAACTAGGTCCTGTCCACCTGACAGTCTGATCTCACTCACTGCTCATCCACGCCCTTTCCTTGCTTCCAGCTAGGCTCGATTACTCCCATGCCTTCATTTTATGAGAGGTATGTCCTTCCTTGCCTCCCCGTGAGTTTTAACTTCTATTCCATCTGCCATGGAAATCACTCTTTCACTCCTTGCTCAGTCAAGTAAGCTCCTTTGTTTGCTTAGTTTAACAGTTGCCTTCTACCCAACACTTTCCTAAATGACCACAGTGGGGTAAATACTTCTCCTTTTGGGGATGGCAAAAAGAAAAAAATAAAAATATACAACACAGGCAGAAAAAGTACAGACAAACTTCTTATCATAGAATTGCAATAATTTTTCTTTCACACTTACACACATATTAAAATTATGCAACATTTCAAATATCAGAAAAATACAAAAGAATAACAACACACACCTATGTCTCTATCACAGAGATTAAATACATTGTCGACTCTTGTTTCAAAGCTGTGGACATTTTTAAAGAACCAGTTATCACAGATGTAAAGCCCCATTCTCTCTTGTGTTCTCGTTCTGAAGGTAAGGATTGGAGTTAATGTGCATTTTTATCATGCATAAGTATATGCTTCATATCTTTGCTACATATTAATATATCCATAAATAATGTATATTACTGTTTTGAATCTCATATAATTCACATATTTTTGGAACACGAACAGCATGTTGAGTTTTTTCCATATTGCTACAGAGAGCTTTATTATGAGACAAAAGCTGAAGTGTAATTTATCGGAGGAATACAACCCCAGTTTATGTCTCCACTCCCCTATGGAAGGGGAGTAAATAGTTCACGCCTGTAGTTTGTAGTTTGCAGTTTGCATGTAGTGCTGCGATGTACAAGTTCTCGCCTCATCCCGCACACTTGGGAGAGATCCTTCACAGGAGCTGCCAGCAAGCATGACTGCTGGATCCTAATATATGACCATTATCAACTGTATTTTAAATTTGTCAAACTGGCCTCCAAAGTAATAATACCAATTTGGTATGAATTGCATATTCCTAACCAGAAATCTGTTCCTCTTCTCCATTAAAATGATGACTTTTACTTACCGATATGTGTAAGAGAATAGGGATTAAAATAAGTGTCAGACGATATAACTTCAATTTGCATTTGGACAAGAAGGTTTAGCTGCCCTCATCCAAGCATTTTAAATTCACCCATTCTGTCCTCTGACTTGGGTTTGGCCTGCAATGCTTTAAAAATCGTGTATGAATACCTTTAGGAACAGGACAGCACAATTTAATTTGTCAACGTGACTGCCACACCAAGGCATTTTTCTTATTTATGTTGCCTGCATAGATGCTGAAGCTATATAGCTTTATCTACTACTGAAGTAAAGAAATAGCTATAAACTTGGCTCTAGGATATCCCAGTAAATCCTGTCTGATTAAAAATTACATGCGGTACAGTAATATAAAGTGCCTTGTAGAGTACCAGAATTGGCTCATTTATTTAAGAAACTTTCTGAGCCAAACAGATCAGAATTAGGGAACAAAGCTTCCAAACAAAAGCCCATGGTACTTAGCAGAACAAATGACTGGTCACCAAAAGCACAGCAACTAAAAGGACAAAGGAATATTTTTATTGATGACTTTTATGCATATTAGCATTTAGCCAGGAAAGAGTTAATATATCATCAGAGGTCAAAAGTGGTTTTCCATATTAGCTGAATTGTCAGCTTCAACTTTGGGGAGTGAAATCTTAAATTTAATATATAGAATTTTATAAATGTTTTAAATTATGAATTTTATAAATTTAATGGCAAAAGATGTACAATGCTGACACTAATCAAAGATAGCAGGAGTAGCTACATTAATTTCACACAGAGCTGAACACGGATGAAGGCCAGTTATCAGGGAAGAAAGGAGTTACATAATAGCAGAGAGCATAATTCTCCAAAAAGACAGAACAGTCCTTAATGTCTACAATGGAGCACCAAAACAAGAAGGCACAAACTGATAGAACCGTGAAAGGAAATAGGTGAATCCACTATTACAGTTGGACACTTCAACATCCCCCTAACAAAAATGGACAGGTCCAGCAGGCAGAAAATCAGTAAGGGCACATTTGAACTCAACAACACCACCAATTAACTGCATATAATGCACATCCACAGATTACTTCATCCAAAAAACATCCCTCTCAAGCGTACATGGAGAGAGACCACATTCTGGGCCATAAAACAAATGTAAACAAATTTAAAGTTTTAAATAACATGTCTGCTCTCAAACCATGATGCAATTAAACTAGAAATCAATAACAAGAAGATAGCAAGAAAGTCACAAAATACTGGCGAGATTAAGCAAAAACACTTCTAAATAACACATGGATCAAAGAAAAAACTCCCAGGGAAAAATTTAAAAATTAAAATACAACATATCAAAATGCATGAGATGCAGCAAAAGCAGTGCTTAGCAAGATTACTGAGAGCACTGAATGCATATATTAGAAAAGAAGGATCCAAATTTAATCATGTATAATTCCATCTTAGGAAAATAGAGAAAGAACAACAAATTAAAAGCAAAATAAACAGAATAAAATAAAAATGAAAGCAGAAATCAATGAACTTAATAACAGAAAATCAAGTGAGATAACCCACAAAATCAAAAATGGTTCTTTGAAAAGATCAATGAACTCAAGCCAAGATAAGTATGGACAAAAAAAGGGAGGACACAAATTACTAGTATCAGAAATGAGGGGACTTCCGGCCAACACGGAGGCATAGGTAGACATACTGTGCCTCCTCGCACAACCAAAAGAAAGACAACAACAAATTTTAAAACAAAAAACAACCAGAACTGACAGAAAATTGAACTGTATGGAAGTCTGACAACCAAGGAACTATAGGAGAAACTTTCATCCAGACCGGTAGGAGGGGCGGAGACGGCTAGATGAGCGGAGAGGACTCATGGCAAGGCGGCGGCTGGCGGACTGGGCCGTCCCACACCCACATGCGGATAAACCAGGAGGAACAACCGGGGAGCCAGACAGACCACACAATCCAGAGTTCCAGTGCAGGGAAATAAAGCCTCAAAGCCTCTGATTGAAAACTCCTATGGGGGTTAAGGCGGCGGCAGCGGGAGAAACTCTCAGGCTCACAGGAGAGCTTGTTGGAGAGACCCATGGGGTTCTAGAGCGTACACAAGCCCAACCACCTGGGAATCAGCACCAGAAGAGCCCGATTTGACTATGGGTAGCGTGGAAAGTCACTGAAAACTGGCAGAGAACAGAGCAACCGCCATTGTTCCCTCTCGGTCCCCTCCCCCACAAACAGCATCACTACGCAGCGACGTGGCCGCCCTGCCCTGGTGAACACCTAAGGCTACGCCCCTTACTACATAACTGGCGTGCCAAGACAACAAAAATGGCCCAAATGAAAGAAAAATCAAAGCTCCAGAAAAAAATACAACTAAGCGACGAAGAGATAGCCAACCTATCAGATGCACAGTTCAAAACACTGGTAATCAGGATGCTCACAGACTTGGTTGAATTTGGTCACAAATTAGATGAACAAATGAAGGCTACGCTAAGTGAAATGAAGGAAAATGTACAGGGAACCAACAGTAAGGGGAAGAAAACCGGTACTCAAAGCAATGGTGTGGACCAGAAGAAAGAAACATTCAAGCACAACACAATGAAGAAACAAGAATTCAGAAAAATGAGGAGAGGCTTAGGAACCTCCAGGATGTCTTTAAACATTCCAACATCCGAATCATAGGGGTGCCAGAAGGAGAAGAGGAAGACAAAGAAATTGAAAACTTATTTGAACAAATAATGAAGAAAAATTTCCCTAATCTGGCAAAGAAAATAGACTTCCAGGGGGTCCAGGAAGCTCAGAGAGTCCCAAAGAAGTTGGACCCAAGGAGGAACACACCAAGGCACATCATAATTACATTAGCCAAGATGAAAGATAAAGAGAGAATCTTAAAAGCAGCGAGAGAAAAGGAGACAGTAACCTACAAAGGAGTGCCCATCAGACTGTCAGCTGATTTCTCAAAAGAAACCCTGCAGGCAAGAAGGGGCTGGCAAGAAGTATTCCAAGTCATGAAAGGCAAGGACCTACATCCGAGAATACTCTATCCAGAAAGCTATCATTTAGAGTGGAAGGGCAGATAAAGTGCTTCCCAGATAAGGTCAAGTTCAAGGAGTTCATCACCAAG
>VMDR010010824.1:0-29856 GCA_007922815.1 Macrotus californicus
TTTAGCTCCCCAATAATTCCCTCTAAATTTAAATCCTAGGCATTCTTTAAGGTTCATTCTAAAACCCAACCTTTCCATTTAATAATGTTTCTTACTTCTCCAGATCTTATAGAATTTATAGATAAGATTATCTGATTTGACATGTGTTCATATGTCACTTATATCATTCTCTAAGAATTTTAGGTGAATTATTATTTTCACCTAAGACATTGATGAACAGTATTCTGGAAGAAACTCTGCATTCTATTATTTTTACTCCCATATCTAAATTCACCAGAGGAGATTAAAAAGTACTTGTTGATAGTTTGGCATCTAACTTTTTTAAAATAGAAAAACTCATAGAATGCTAGCATATTAAAGTTAGAAAGTTGAGTGCAGTCTCTCAATTAATGTGTTATTTTTCTTTTCATCTCTGTAATATCTCAGGCAGGTGGTCCTTCAGGCTCTGCTTGACTATTTTCAGTGAAAAGAAGTTTATTAAACTTCAAGCTAGTTCATTTCATTTTGGACAGCTTTAAATGTTGTAAAATTCTTCCTAATTATGGCCTCAGGTTCTTTCTCTTCAGTGAGTTCTACTTAATGGCCCAATCTGGTTTCAGAAATGATATAAGTCAAATCTTCCTTTTTTGTAATAGTCTTTTACACATAGTCAAACATGCATCCATTGCTAGGAGTATAATCACAACGGAAGCTACCAGAAGAGAAAGAAGCAATTACTTCTGCAACCAGGCAACTCCAATTCATCACCTCCAAAACCAGAAACTTTATATCAAACCAAAAGATGCTAGTTTAGTAGCCTATTATGCCCCAGAGAGCTGTGGACCCTGGATAGTCACCTATATATAGACAGAGAGGCGTCACATACTATTGGAGCCTCAAAACAAAAAGGAATCTCTCATCAAAAAGAAACCTTAGGCTATTTCTCAACCTAGATATAAAGTTCTTTTATAAATGTCTCCAATGTAGCCTTCACTGCTTGACTTACAAATCTTCACTGCATGCGGAACAGCAATCTTGATGAAACAAGCAGGCACTGCAACGAAGCCATGGCGTTAAACAGTTAGATGCCACCCAAGTTTATTTAAAGTTTACTTGATAGATTTTAATCAATTGAATCAAACTTATGAAGATGCAAATATGTTAGTGAAAGTTAAAAATTATGATATCAATCATATCAGAGGTAAAACTTGTTTTCACTGACTAAGGAAGGGCATATTGAGGTGTGCTGAAAGAACATTCGCCAGACATCTTTAAGATTTGGTCTCTAGGCTTGGTTGTTATTAATTAACTGACATGAGTTGTTGGGTACAAGGGTCTCAGTTTCTTTAATTATAAATTGAGGAAGGTGGAGTGGATGACCACCAAGGCTCTTTTAACCTCTAACTTTCTCCATTGTTTAAGAACTCTTGAATGCTTCCATGTATTCAGCCTGGTTTCTTGGGAAAGTTATTCAACATCTTGCTAAAAAAGAATAAAATAAAATAAACTCTTAGTTGTTCCTTTAATTAATATTCTCAATCTGTTCCTGAAAAAATTCTGTGAAAACCAAATAAAATCATGTTATAATATCAACTATCTTCAAAGCTTACTGGTTTTTGTCAAATTCGAAAATTCCTAAATTCTAGGAATTTCTCAAATTACTAAAATAAGGGAGTTGTAATCTCTAAGGCCCTTTTATATTCAAATTACATGTGAAATATAATATGTGGGTGTCCAGGATGAGTCACCCCAAGATGTGCCTCTGTGTACATAGACTGTTTTGAGCTAAAGGCAATTTTAGCTTCAGGCTTAAGAGAGATTTCTGCCCCTCCCTTTAACTACACAGGAGAACTTGAATTAGGGTCCTTGCCCATATGGGAGATTATCAGAGATAACCTCTTTTGATCTACCTATAGGGCAGAACAAATTTCTACTTATGAAGCATTTGCTCTTCTTATCATCCCGCAGTGACCCTTTTGAAGCCCTCAAGGTAACTTACTTCAACCCTAGCTCAGGGTATCTTATATACCTATATTCTTTTTCTGTCTCTGAACCTCTCCTGTATGTGGAGTTTCTATACATGTGTACATATTAAATTTGGTTACATTCTTTTGCTAATCTGTCAGAAATATATCTTATTATTAGACTGATCAGAAGTACCTTGAAAGAAAAGTTTCTTCTTCCCCCAAAAATATATAATTTAAATTCAAAGGGGTCTTAGAAATGACAACTTTTTTATTTTACAGTTCAGGTGTACTGAGTTCTACTTCAGAGTTTCTTCTACTAAATCATCAATGCAATTTTCACAAAACAGTGAATTCATTCATAATGTTAAAAACCACCTCCTAGTTTGCCTGTTTTATATACCAGGTACTTCTTTCTGTTGAGAACTTGATAGAATAAGCAGTTAGATATGAGCAGAGCAGGAACAATAGGCCAAGTAATGCAATGTCACCAGGGCAAAAAGTCCTGGGTACCAATGAGAAAAACTAGAAAAAACAACTAATATAGGCCCCCACAGCGACCTTTCCTCTCCAAGCATGTAATTGGTCATGTGGGTTAGACCCCCTTAGAGAAGGAACAAGGGGGTCAGAGAATAGCCTCATACAACTCCCATACAAGCCTTTGCAGGACCACTCCCTTGATCATTAAGTCCTCAAGACAATGATGTTCTAATCAACATCAGGTGATCTTAGTAACAAAGCCTCCATCTGTTGGCCCCAGTGATAGAATTTTGGTCAAACTAGAGATAACATCAAGGCCCCAGTTGTTTCACTCCAGGCCCCAAAAGGCAGCACAGAAGTAACACCATGGCTGACATCAGGTGCAGATGAAATGATTAATGACCTCCTACCCTAGCACCGACTAACCAGTGGAGACAATGCATGAAAGAACACACCTGGTAAGCTGATGAATATTCTGTCAGGATACTCCCCTGGGACCTCCCCCAGAATTCCTGCCTTTAGAAAACAAAAACTCTTCAGGCAAAGAATCCAAAATGCATTCTCTTTCTCTCTAGTCTAGAGCATGCTTGTACCTTCTCTCTCAGGTGTATCTATACCTTTGCTTTCTTTCTCCCAAGCTCCAAGGGCCCTTCTTTTGCCTCTGTAACTTGTTTCCTGAGTCATGCTGCCCAGATGGCTCACTTCTACTTCTATGACTTTCTAAGTAAACTTTCTTTTTCACTACAGTTCTTGGCTGTAAATTCGTTCTTAGCTGAACTCAAAGACTGAGGTCTCACATTTACCACTAATAAACCAGCCCCTACCTCTGGAGCACTATCTACTTGCCATTATCCAGGTGTTATAAGCCCTTAAAATTCTGCTTTTTTTATAGTTGCTTGCTTAATTGAAGAAAAATAAAAGTAAAAACCCTGATGGAAGGGTAATCAAAGCCTGAAATATGCATTTAGACTATTTAGAAAGACTGAATTCACAAACTAATTACTGGTTCATCATATGTTCTGTGCTGTATGCTCCTGGACTGCAAAGAACTGCTACATATGATTGTATTTCTTTATATGCAAGTTAGTATGACAGGTAAAAGTGTGTCAAAGACATGAAATTTTCCATTTTTATCAAGTAGAAGAGACATAGACATAAAAGGCAAAATAATGATACTGTAACCGAGCAAAGCAGGGCTTGGCCATGTGGTGCCTTGCCACATTACCCAACAATTAGTGTTGAAGGAAACAGATTTTTATTAACAGGGTTCCAACCTTAGGGGAGGGACCTGAGAGCACCGCTGCTCAGAGCCCTGTTCTCCCACAAAACCCAGCACTTCCCTTGTTCCTCAAAAGGCTATAAGCCAAAACCATGCCCAGAAGTTCCCCATATCTTTATCTGTTCTTAAGCAGTCTTTCAAACAGATCTCCATCCTCTCTGGAATGTGCGCTTGTGGGTTTCAGACTCACAGTGGCTTTCTCCTTCAGGATCTGGAATAGGTAGTTCTCAGTTTCCATGTAATGTTTCAGGAAAAATGTGCCATGTTATACTGCATCATGGTGGGGTCCAGGGAGGCACATGTCCCAAGAGAGTGGTTTCTTTGCATGTCCTTCGGAGAAGCAAAAATCTACAGCTCAACATTCCTGGCCGCAGTTCAGCTCCAAGCATGTCTCATGAATCCATGCTTGGTTAGGCAGGTCCCTGCAGAGCTCCATCAGCTCTGCCTCCACCTTCTCTAGGCAAGCTGCCAGTGGGCTTCCTCTTTCTTACTCCAGACCTGGTAGCAAACTCTCGTCTACACTTTTTCAGAACACGTGGCTTCCTCCTCTCTCAGCCTGCCCTTATTTTAAATGCTCAGCTCAGAACTTCCTATGTTATCTCATATCTAGCCCCTCCTATGATGTGCCATTTTTGCCAATTCTCCTGTATATTTTACGTCCTTTCAACTGCCAACTTTAATCAGGGCAAATGTTCCTAGCAACTTCTGGGGTGGACATCTGCCCCCTTTCTCTCATGCAGGTGATGTAAAAGTTCCCTGGCTAAGTCACAAGTCCCTCCGTGCTGTCAAAGTCACTTACACCTTTTGCCCTGGGCAGCAGACCTTTTCCTTCAAGAAAGGCATGGCTATTAACTTGCCATTGTTAGGCAAAATATCTTAACTGTCTTATCATCCACTTCCCCCTTCACCCAATCAAGGTTTGTGGGGAATATGTTCTGCTATTCCCAGGGGACTCTTACTCTGGAACCTGTTACAATACTGCCTTGGGGTTCTAAACTTCTTGTCCCTGAGAAATCTGGGACAACTCCCTCATTCTCAGTCATGAAAAAAGAAAATAACAGAAATTTCTCAGCCCTGTTGCAATTTTATTCCTTGCAATAACCATTTCTCTGAAGAAGAGACTCTCAGGCATAAGTGCCTGGGAGGTACTTTAGAACATGTTTTCTCTGTATTATTCTGCAACAAAATCTCTGTCCAGTTTTGAGATTATGAGAAGTTGTTTAGTAATTTCCCTATGGAGAGAACAAAGTGACGCAGTAAAATTGCAGCAGCAATTTTTACAAACAACATTAACACAACCATCTCAACTGTATAAATAAGAGATCCTGGGGGTGCTGGAGATCTTCAGAAAGTGCTATGTTGAGGACCTAGTGCATATAAATTTTAGAATTCATGCTTACTTTGTATATTAAGTTGAGAATCGATTGAAGAAAAAGATCTACTTCTTTTCCTAGATTTGTCTTTTTCTAAAAAAAAAAAAAATTCTCCTTTCTTTTCTTATTTCCAGAAAGATAACAAGAATAAAGGGGGGAAAAGGCATAAATCTGGGCATGGTTTATCCTGCCCAGAAATAGCGACAGAAACAGTTTCTGTAAATCGAAAACTTTAGTATTTGTATCTGTGTAACTCAACCATTTCAGTTCAAAATGTTCACTCAAGTAAATTATCTGAAATGTGTGAAAAGATATTTGTGGAAGGATCTTAACCAGAGAGGTATTATTCATTTTATTTCAACAGATATGTTAGAAAGCCCATGTTGGGGAGAACAACTTTTACTCTACCCTTCAAGGATTTTCTGGCTGGTATAATCAAATTGACATGATACAGATTAGCAGGAGAAAAACAAATTAAAATTTAATAACATGTATATCTTCTGCATATGTGGGAGTGATTCAGGAAAACTGAGTACCTTGCCGAAATAGTGGAAGCCATTACCTTTAATAGCACTTCAGCTAAAGATAAAAGTTGAGGTTGGTGGTGGATAGTCAATTATGGGAGGTTACCAGGAAAAGTACAGCCAGCAAAGCTAAGATTGTTATGTAGATTTAAGCCCATTTCTTCTCTATTGATTATGAAGGCAGTTCTTACACAATGAGGGAAACAACCTCAAAAATGGAGGTTTTCCTTACAAACGCAAATATACTTTTACAAAGGGTAACTTGTACTTGATTTTCAGAGCTTCTCCCATGTCTGCTGTTTCTTAAAATTAACCAACCTAAAATAATCAATATCCTACCCTGGACTCAGAGTGTCGGCCTGCAAACCAAAGGGTCACCAGTTCGATTCCCAGTCAGGGCACATGCCTGGTTGCAGGCAAGGTCCCCAGTAGGAGGTGCAAGAGGCAACCACACAGTGATGTTTCTCTTCCTCTTTCTCCCTCCCCCTCTCTAAAAAATAAATAAAATCTTTCAAAAAATTATAAAATAATCAATATCCTAAAGAGACACATTTTGCAGTGGCAAATGCTGCTCCCTCTTTACCAGCTATGTGTCAGAAACTGGTTAGGTGTTAAACTTATTTTTTAATATAAATTGACAGACATGTATAGCACAAGGAATAAGGAATTACACAATATAAGTGCTGTTAAAGAGGCCTTTTAGGTTCTATGGAGGCTTGGAGAATGAGCACCCAAGAAAGACTAAGGGGTGAGTGTACAAGTAAAGGCTTTGTGATATTGTTATTGATAATAAAAAAATATATATTTAACTTTCATCCCTTTTTCTGGGACAGAGCTCCTCCAATCCTTGGAATTACCTAAATAATGAGAGTGATAATGGTATTTTGTTATGACAATGAGGTGACTTTTGGAAAGCGCCTAGAGGTTGGTGGCCAGAGGAGCCAATCTTGAGATGAAAAGGTTGGAATTTTCAGTCCTCCCCACCCCCACCTCTGGCGAAGTGAAGAGGCACGACAGGTTCAATCAATAGCTGCTGGTTAGTGATTTAATCAATCATACCTATGTAAGGAAGCCTCCATAAAAGCCAAAAGGATGATCAACATGGAGGACTTCCAGGCTGATGAACACATGGACGTTCTGGGAGATGGCACACTCAGAGAGACCATGGAATTCCACGCCCCTTCCCACATCCCTTGTCTTATGCATCTCTTCCATCTGGATGTTCTTGAGTTATATCTTGCTATAAGATAAACAGAGGCATATTAGAATTTTTAAGTTTATTTGAGCAAAATTGATTTGAATCAGGCAGCATCCAGTTTAGCAGATAGAAAGGAGCTTTGAGGAGCTGTTACAAATGAAAGACTTTTAATGGCAGAGGAGGGTGAGAATAAGAAAGTTATACTAGGCAAAAAAAGCAAATTGGTTACTGCAAGTTTTTTGTTTTTTTTTTTTTCTATAGAGAATGGCAGGGTTCTATCAGGCAGACTACCTTGCTAACCTATCAGGAGATTCCTGATTGACAGGTTTAAGATTTCATTTCTGGGAGAGCCAAAGCTGTAATTAAGTTAGGTCTCAGTTTGGTGCCATGAGGCTTAACATAAGAAACTCCATTTTAGGTCTATTGTATTTTTTTTAACAACCCTTTAATAATAAACTGATGATCTAGTAATAAAAGGTTTCTCTAAGTCCTGTTTGGGGGTACAGACAAGGCCCCCCAAAAGAAGGATTTGAAATGAGGTCCAGGATTTGAAACAGGGTGTCCAGGAAATATAAAAATATAGGATGTCCCCTCCCCCACAAGTCTCTACTGGGGGATGGGACAAATGGAGCAGGACCAGTGAGAGTTATTTTGCATATCAACAGCTGGCCATCTTCATATCTGGTATGCAAAAACAGTTATTTTGCTTACCAATAGCAGGCTAGCTAAGCAAGCTTGACTTTGGTCCATGATGTAACTGGGAGGCAGCTCCCTTACAGTGCCTGCTTGAGAGCTTGGAGATGGTTTGCTCCATGCCACAGGGCCACACCTGACTGGACTTACTATGGCAGCCCAGAAAGACTAGAAAAATATGGGAGTGCTGCAGGTGCTCCAATTGTGGGAGGAGTCAGAAATGGGATTACAGAGGAAGATTCGTGCCAGGACTTAAACCCAGGCACTACAGCCATGCAGGTTCTAACCACGGGGTTTTGGGGGGCAGGGGTGGGGACCCCTTGACCATGTGGCTTAGGAAGCAGGGAAGCAAGATGCAGCAACCATGAAGAACTCTCTCTTAGCGTTTGAAAGAATGCAGAGAGACAATGCAGGACTATGCAAGAGGACAATGTGAGAGCCATGCGGGAAGAAAAGGGGTGAAAGGACTCTTGCTGGTGGACCATGAGAAGGTGCCATGTGGTTTTGGATTAAGAACTGGAGATCTTGGTAACACAGCTGGTGGTGCTGGGAACCAAGGGAGGCCTGCCAGGAGAGCACCAATTACTGGGAGGAATCAAGAGCCTAGCTGAGCTATGGACTTCTATTTTTTTCCTAAGATATGGTACCCCTGACTGGCCTGACTGGGCAAGGGGGAGAGGAAGGATTGTAGGTGTTTTAAGGGACTTTGAGATTTTTAATGGCAACATTTTGCCATTACTCTAAATCTGTATAACTTTTGAATAAATAGTTCCTTTCCTTTTCACCAGACTGGCATTGACAGCCACAATTCCTAAGGGTAGCGGGCAAAGAAACATAGGACAGAAAGACCCCAGGGAAGGGAGCTCGTTTTGGTAACAGTCTCTGCTCCCCACCACGGGTTTATTCAGTAACACTGTGAGCCACTCTAGCAAATTAATAACATCTAAAGAGGAGGCCTCTCTAATCGATAGCTCGTGTTAGAAGCACAGGTGACCACCTGAACCTGGAACAGAATTCTGAAGTGTATGTGGGGGAAAATGAGACCGAATTCTTAACATATGGGATCTGATGCTAATTCTAGGTAGAGAGTGTCAAAAATGAGGTGAATTATAGGTGTCAGAATTGTTGGTGTGGGGACCCTCCCCCTCCCACACATACATACACTTTGGAATTGGGCCCAGAACCTGTAGATTTCCTTTCTGGAGATTTCCAGATGTTTTACCTCAAATAACAAATACAAAACTATGTATGTATATAATGAAATAATATGCTTTCATGATGCATGTAGTCATTTATTTATTGTTGTGAAATAGTATTCATAACACATTGTTAAAATAAAAAAAACAAGCCAACACTAGGTACTGCAATGAAGGTCCATTTTGTGCAATATAGAACATACTCATGTACAGTTAAATACATATAGAAAAATTTCCAAGTTGACTGTAGCCATTCTTGGTGCTAATTTCTCCCTTTTTGCCTATCTGTATTTAAATATATATATATATATATATATATATAATTAATCTGCATTACTTCTGTAATCAACAACAAAGAAAAGGGTGCTTCTGTAAAGAGACAACTAGCATAAGAAAAAAGTGGGCTGGATGCTAGGAAAGTGAGATCTGGTCAACCTAAGCAATTCTGTTACTGTGGGCAGTGACACTTCATCAGCTCTCACGCTGCAAATTGAAGTCAGCATCCAAATTCATATCCAGCTATGTCTGACTCTAAAGCTTGAGCTTTACTTGAGTATTTTTTTTAATTCTATGTTGCTCCCCACAGCTGCCCTGACTGTTGATGCAAATGAGAATAAAATAGTAAAGTGATTTCAAAATGAGTCCCCAGGACAAACAATTCATAAGCTATGAAAACTTCAGGGAATATGCATATGGGATGGTCCAAAAATGAGTAAGTCTATTATGCTGGGAGTTGTCACCTCATTATAAATGTCTCCATTCTGATCTTCATTCCTTGCTCTCTGTTAATAATTCAAGCATTTAAGTTTTTATTGGATTGCAGGTTGGCATGCAGGACATGAGTCTGACTTCACCACTGTCATATTCAAAATTGGAATGGAATGAATCATTTTCTGTTTCTCGTCAAGCCACCCATTTGTACCCAAATATGTCTAATGGGAAGAAGAGAACCACTTGATAGGAGGAAAATCTCATGAACTTGAAACATTTGTAGTGCAATCAAACTAAACATCCACTGGATTTCAGTTTAAAATGGTGTCAGGCTGGTTGCCACTGATGGATCACCTCCCAAATTTCTACTAAAATAACAGCAAAGACACAGAGACAAAAATATGCATCATCTCCAGAAACTAAAACTTTAAAGAGCCAATGCAAGTTTCTGAGAACATTGACTAAATTTAAGAACAAAGAAGCATGATTAGTATACATATTTATATACTATATATAATTATATACTATATATACACTATATATGTAACTATATAACTATAACTATGTGTAGTTAATCTAACAATGCTAACTCCCAGGAGACTAAAAAAACCTTTCCCCTTGGAGCCCTGGCCAGGTAGCTCAGTTGATTATTTTGTAGCAGCCAAAATACCAAACTGATGAATGTTGGTACCTCTGTCAGAAATTTTAATCTCAGACAAGAGATCCAGAGGCAAGAAAAAGTGTGCTATGTTATGAATTGGGCTTTCACATGAAATTTGATTTGAACAAGTAGTCTTCCCACTATTTCTGTTGCTGCTGCTGCTACTGAATAATCATGAACTTGGCAAGTGGAGAAAGTAGCTAATCCTATTATGAGCATTAGATATTCCCAACTGGATTAGCAAAGCAGGATGAAGAACAGGTTGAATAAGATGAAAAGGGTCTTGCCTTTCATTTCAGCCGGAAGATAAGCATAAACAGTGTCCTTTTGTGGCCAGCTGCTTCAAAAGATGTTCATTGTGGACTTCAGGGATGTACTTCTGCTGGTAGTGATCCTGAGTCCTGGCTCTGAGACTTAAAGTGTGTGGCTGCAGGGAAGCTGCCTAACTTCTTTGAGTCTCAGTTTGCTCACTCGTAAACTGGAGATTATTACACTTACTTCAAAGGGTTATTATAAGAAGTTAATATAATAGTAGGTATAATTGGACATCATAAAGCAAATGTAAGAACTTTTCATTATAATGTTTTCTTTTCTTAGTTTCAGTGTACATAGTTTACTTTGCAAAACAGCCCTAAGTTTGGTGGACGCACCATCCTCCCAACCACTGCAGCATTTATGGTCTGGATCGCTCAATGACCACTTAAAGATGCTACATAGGAATTACTCATGTTTTTGTATGTGTTTACCTCCTCTCCTTCCAATGATTTTGTGGGCTCATTTAGGGCAAAGCCCAATTTTTAGGCTTGTTTTATCCCCTTCTACATTCCACTGCTCTGTACTTAGTTGAAAAATGCCAAGTTGACGATCATGGTCATCAGTTTCAGTTGTGTAATTATTGAGGTACTTTCTTGCTGCAGGCAAGGGCATATTTTTCTTCTCCAGATGTGAATCACTAACTAAATAGCATTCTATATGTGTCAGCAGGAACATTTACCATAATGTGTAAGGTCTCTGAAGGCAGGACTGCTTTCACGAGGTTTTGTTTATTTATTTAAGTCTGTCCCTTGCATAGAGTCAACTGCAGATACAGGTTTAATAAATAAATCTGATAAAAATTTCTCCAGTGATGAAGGCGCAGTCTTTAGCTAGAAGATGCCATAAAAGTCTCAAACTGGTACTTGCTGTTGATATGTGAGAGATAAAAAAGAAAATGCAAGTAATCTATAACAAAGTATTTGCTATTTTAATTCAAACTGCTAGCCATTATAACAATTTATTACAAAACATTTTCATATTGCTATATATTTTGCCAAGGATTATGCTGTCCTTTTATTCATCATACTGTGTTTTACTAGGTTCCTGTATGATGTTGCTGTTCATTTGCAAGGAACTACATTTCCCAGTTGCATAAACGGAGTAGTCATTTGTCTTCTGAGGAACCTGTGGAAGTAGGAAGGCAGTTCATGTTTTCGTTATTTTTTAGCCACCTTTCTTTCTCCTTAGACGTCCTTCAGAGAGATGTCACACCTTCTATTGGCTTCTGCCAGTTCAACATTCAAGGTCTTCATAGGTTTTTGGCTATAATCAACACCCCACAATACATCCCTTTATTTTGGGAAAAACAACTGTTTTGTCATTTTCTGATGTTTTGCCTTTGAAGACTCTTTATGGTCTAACGTACCCTTGATTGATAGACTTGAACCTATAGCCCCTCATTCTGCCTTTTTGTCACTTACCCCTTTCCTTTTCTTTCTGGTCATATCCAATCACTGGTTTTGATTCCCCTTCCCTGGCTCAGAATATCACTCTTTCTTTCCTTTTTTATCAGAAACTTTTTTCTCTTTTTCTAGCCACAGAAAAGAAAGAAGAATCCCTATGCAACCTGCCAAGTAGGTCTAGAAAAGAAAAAAAAAATAGAATGAGGAAGGAATGCAGAAAGTTGATGGTTTCTGGAGATTCTAAACCAGATG
This sequence comes from Macrotus californicus, assembly GCA_007922815.1. Classification (NCBI taxonomy): domain Eukaryota; kingdom Metazoa; phylum Chordata; class Mammalia; order Chiroptera; family Phyllostomidae; genus Macrotus; species Macrotus californicus. Next base: position 12,029 of record VMDR010010824.1, read on the forward strand.
TTCTCAGTCCTTTGAACCAAGTGGAAGGCGTTTAAAACCACTGAAGCCTGACCCATGTCTAGACAACTGCATCATGTGCTATGGGAGTGGGATCTGAGCAGTGGCAGAGTGAGAACCACTGCTCTGCGTTGCCCTTCAATCTCCTGATTGGTGGTATCTGGTAGCTACAAGAGAGGGAGAGCTACTGAGTGCTCACGCCTGGGCAAAATAGTGCATCACCTAGCTGAAGAGAGGTAGGAGGTCCCGCTAGTATGCTGTTTCTACTTCTTGGTGTTAGTGCCCAGTAAAGAAGCCTGATCTTCCAGATTTTTTCTCAGTGATGGAGGCTTGGTTATGTTACACAGCCAGCATATGATTACCTCAGGCACACAGAAGACTTGGACACATTCCCTGAAGACCATTCAAAGGGGCCTCATTTTTGTAATTTCTAAAGGATAAGGTTAAGGTAATTCTAAAGGATAAAGGATAAGGTAATTTATAAAGCATATGTACACGTCTCTGTAATATTATCTGGGATGATTCACATCAATTAACTTCTTTACTGGGTAGGACCTTCTCTTGTCTGCTAAGGAAAGGCTATCCTTGGTTCCACATTTTGTGAGAGCTAGTCTCTTGCCATTTAGTCCCATCTTCTATCTCCTACCCTGACTTGCCACATGTAAGTTGCAAAGTGTGGGCTTTTTCCCTTTGTCTGCTGCTGTCAATGGTGTTTGCCTTCTCACACCCTCCCACTCAAGCTTTGTCCCTATGGTGCATTTGCCTGTTCATCGCCATCTGTCTCTCACTTTCTTCCGCCTGAGGAAGTTCCATGATATATGGCTCCTGATAGAAGTGCTCTTTTCATTGCATCTTTTATTTCAGAGCCACACTTAAGACACCCATAGGCCTATCAGCAGTATTGTCTGAGGCCCAACCCCCTCTGCTCCTCCCCAGCCCTATCGAAATGATGCAAGAACTTATTCTGCTCTCGGGACCCTAATGGGAGTGTGCATTTTCCAAATAGGCAGAATAAGAGGGAAGCTTCTTTGAATGACAAGGGTAGGGCAGAGAAAAGCTGATCAGCTCAGAGCATGACCTGGGCCCTGCTGAGCCCTGATTGAGCCATTCATCCAGTGTGACATCTGGAGTTGAGGTAGGTACTCAGGGAAGATCTTTTTGTGTAGGGAGGAGACAGAGCTGTGATTGCAGACTCGCCTCCAGCCACGCAGAAGGGAGAAAGAAAAAGTGAGGGTTATCACCTGGACTCTGAAACTTCTAAAACCATGGCTCTACTTTCAAAGATGTGGAGAGAAAGCTTTCCAGCATTTCAGAAGAGGGACTATAACCTAGAGGTTCAAGAGCACTGCAAAACCCTGAAATAATGCAGTTTTTGTCTTGGTTTATGCACATATGCCTTTTTTTAAGTCTATAATATTAATGATATCTTCAGTGTGCTTTATGACAAAAACTTTAAAAAAGACTAAGAACATTGTTTTAGAAAAGAATAGAGAGTTTTGAATGTAAAGTGCAGTTCGTTATTTTTATTTCCTCTTCTCTTTGGACTCACAAACCCTAGGACAGAGCTCGGGATGTAGAGCATATAGAGCATACTCAGAAGGTATCAGTGCTTGTTGAACTATTTTCTATTGCTTACCATCCAGACTCCAAAGACAGAACATGCAAAGGGACAATGTGTGAGATTCACTTAGGAGTTCTAGCTGGGAATCCTGAAGGCTTAGGATCTGGTCTTCTTCCTACCATCTCTGTAATGTAAAGCAAGAAAGGTCACTTCTCTGGGCTTCAGTTTTCTCCTCAGGGTTTAGATTATATCATCTCAGAACTACCATTCAGTTCTGAAAGTCAAGTAGTCTGTCTTTGCATAGAACAGAGTTAAAATTAGTCTACAGTTTTAACAAACAAATGAGGGAGCCTAATTCTTTCTTTTTGTGTGGAGAATTTGGACTGGCATAGGGATAATGAGAATAACCACAAAATACCTTTATATTCTCTAATACTGAAGTCAAAATCCTGTCCTCTATTTCATGTTATATAAGACAATGGCCCAACTGTCTGACCACAAAGTTGAGCATCAACTCAGTGCCTACAATTGGGCAAAGCAGTAGTGAAGTACCTGGATCATTTTCTCAAGCATCTCTCAACCCCATAGGTAAGACTAAGACACAGCAGACAGGGAGAAGACAATTAATTACTAAACTGCAAAGCAGCAATTGTAATTGTAATAACCCTGAAGACGAGAGTGTTCCCAGAGGTTTCATGTGGAAGATGGGACTTAATTGTGTCTCAAATGTTGGGCAGAATTTAAATAAGTGGTGAAAGGAAGATGCTCCCAGTGGAAGTAGATGAGGCTGGAGGTGGGGATCAACAAAGTGTTAGGAGAAAAGCAGATTGGTCTATCTGACAAAAGCAGAGGTTGTTTGGAGGGAAATGTGAGAATGTTTGAGTTAAGTGAGGTTTGAATGCCTGAAAGGAAGTTTGGGGCATTACATCTACCTGGAGAAGCTGCTCTAAATTGTTGAGCAGGCGGCCCCTGGGGCATGGCACTGGGGAGCGTTAATGCACACAGTGGGCTGGAAACACGGTGCTGCTGCCATCCTGTGGGTGTGCCTTGACGGAACCAAGACAATGTTAGAAACCAAGGAAAGAGGACAACACACTCTGGAATCTGCAGCAGCAGCAGCTGGCAGTGTTTGAGGACTGTGTGTGGTTAAGGAATCCTTTAGGGATCACATGGTTCTCCGTTGATATTTGAAGTCGCTTGGGGGTTGGAATCCTTGTTTTCCCCAGGGAAATTCTGAATCTAAAGGTCCTAGTAATCCCTGTCTTTTAGCCATTTACAGGGCTGATGCTATTGACTAGAGGAGCAGCCAACCCAGAGCCACCCACGTTTTCCCTTCTCAACTTCCTTATTTCCATCAGCACCTAAATAAGCAGTGAGCGAAGTCTGTGGCTGTGTTAGTGGTTGGTCTGAGTGAGTGTATTAGTGGCCAGCCAGTCTCTGTTTAAACTTTAATAGGTATGGCTAGAGGTCATCCTCCATCTAATACTAGGAAAGATTGTGTCAGGAAAATGATTTTATTCAAGGGCGATATCATCTAGTCCTTTAGGGAAAAATTAGAAACAAAAATAAAAAAGCATAAATCATTTTGCCCTTAGATCCTTATCTAAACAAAGATTCTAAGTTGTTTATGTCCTGTGGCATAAGTGACTTGATAAAAAACCATTATTGCTATTACTGTTGTTATTGTTGATAAAGTGCTTGATGGTGAATGTTTTTGAGTTGATTACTCTACCTTGAGTGGCCCATTAGAGGCCCATCCTCTATTTCTGAGTGGAGGGAAGGGTGTAGAGTTTCATTCCTGGCACCTTTGTGTAAGAGCTGCCTCCCTGTGTAATGAGCTTGTAGTATATCTGATGAAGGAGATGTCTGAAATGTATTTTCATTTCCAAGTTCAGGGAGTTCACCATGGTATGGAGAATCGATAGAAGACTCAACATTGTCTACAAGAATGTGGAAGCCATTCCAGAGGAAGTAATTCAGGCGATATGAAAAAGTGAGGCAATACAGACAGTGTCCAGCTAGGGAGTAGCTGAGGACTTGGATGATACCCTAGGCAGGAGGGTATGATACTATAAACAAGGCTTTATTGCAGAAGGGAATTGTGGGCAGCGTGAGAGAGCCATAAAATTTACCCCAGAAGAGCGAGAAGAAATAGAATTCCAGATTTGAAAGGAACAGCTCTGAGGAGAAAATAAGAATAGGAGACGAAAAACAGGGCAGATGAATGGAGGTACGAGTTGCTTTAGGCAAAAGCTGTAAAAAGGTTTGTCTAAAGGAGTCTTTTATTAAATGTAGGAAGTCTGCTTCTCAGATTTGTGTTAACTCTTTTTCTTGATTTAGAACTGAATTAAGTGGATGATGAAGAGTACCAGTTTCATGAGCCTACATTTGTAGGTGGGTAGAGTGTGTGGACATAATTTTGTCTGCTCTAATCAAATCCTGTAACAGTAATCATTGTCATCCTTTTTGAACATCTGTTCTGTGTCAGGATTACTACACTTTGTCTTCACCATATCCCTATTAGATACAGTAAATAGTACTATTTTCCCCATGCCTAGATAAAGAAACTAAGGTATAAAACTTTCTCAGCTGTACACTGTATAGTATAATACTATTATTGAGATCATTCATGTAAACTGCTTATCCTCTTATTACTATTCCCCATAGACCATCATTTCTAACTGCCAAAGCAAACACCAACCTGGTTTCTCTGTCTCTAAAGACCTTCTATCTCTGGCCTGGATTATGGCAACAGCATTCTAAGAGCTTCCTTTGCCTCCCTTTTCGCCTGTTCTGCTAGATTCTCAGCTGGACAATTAGGAAAGCCAGATCCTGATACTCTATTCTGCCAGAGATCTTCATTGGTCTAGAAATCCTCACAGAATCTCCTCACCGACTAGCTTCCAGAGTCATCTCCTGGGACAGGATAGTGAGATGCTAGGAAAATTTCTTGGTAAGTAGAATAGGGAAACTGACACAGATACCCGAACACAATGGCTGTGCAATTGACAGCCAGGTACAGGTGGTCACCAGGGGGAAATGCCCCGAGTGCCTGGCAGGCAAAACTGTCAAAAGAAGGACCTCACTCCCCAGGTTACCTTACCTCTCCTGGCCTTCCTTCCCTGGAGATAACACCTAGGCCTCAGCTGTATTTCAGATCCCAGAAAAGCAGCAAAACCAGGTGGGCAATGCCAGGACCAACTGCAATGACTAAAGACCCCCTGCTCTGCCACTGACCAATCAGTAAAGGCCATGACCCTAAAAGAGTGCACCTGGAAAACTGATGAATATTCTACTGAAACCCTTCCCTGAGACCTCCTCTTAGATTCCTCTTCGATTGCTAGAAAGATATAAAAGCCTTAAGACAAAGAATCCAGTGCATGTGCTCTCCCTCTGGGGAGCAGCTCACGATCCTCTTTTCCTTCTTCCCCCCAAAATTCCTTCTTTACAAACACTCATCTCTTAAACTCTAAGGCAATGGGCAGCTGGCAGCTTGTTGCAGGCTGATCCCCTGAACCTGTCTCCAAAGCCCCCTTATCTCTGACTTCCCAGTGAGCTAAGGAAGCCCAGCCTGGGCTCTCCTGTTGCTTCCTTTGTGTTAAGCCCCTTCTTGTTTCACTCTCCCTGGCTTTAATATATGGATCATCATAGTCACCTGAACCTGTGCTGTGAAATCTCTTCTACACTAAATCAAAAACCTGTGCACTACAGCTGGCCCTGGGTAGACCTGCTCAGGGCCAGGCCCCTGTCAGGTAGCACTCCAACCACTCTACTGCAAAGACCTCTCTGCAGTCCCTTGAAAAGGGCACATGCATTGCCACCTCAAGGCCTTTGGGCTGGCTTGCACTTTCATCTATCAGGAATGCTTTCTCCTTAATTGCTTATTCTTTTCTCTCACTTCCTATAGGTCCTTTTGCTTAAATGTCTCAGAGAGACCTTTGACCACTGTATTTTAATTTGTGCTTCATACTTGCTTAGTACTCTTCATCTTCTCATTGCAACTCTATCTAAAATGCTAAATATTTTACATAAGTATAAAAATATCTGTTGTTAATCCTCTTTCCTGGAATGGGTGTTAGGCCGAGGCAGATATCCTGCTCTGTACCCAGCACGTATTAGATGTTGAATGTTGGATGAATGAACTCTTTTTTTCTGTCCTGACCTCTAATTACAGTCCCATGAAACTAGAGTCTTGTCCCAGTACTCGAGGAGAGGATATAGCTTTCAACTTTCTTTCTGAAATCTCCTACATATTACACAAACCAGAATCAACCAGCTTTTGGCCAAAATAAACAAGGGTTATAAACACTGTTCATGCTGAGAAACAGTTCACCCTTTCCTTCATCATTTTGGCGTTCACTGGGCTCTGGCAGAGAAAAGCTCAACAGAAGAGCATAATTAGGAAAAGACAACCCACACTGAACTAACCCTGCCAACACAGAAAACTAGGTCATTTTCCCTAATAGAAGGCAAAGATCCCTGTTTCTAGCCAGGCTGTGTTCTACTTGTATAAAAACATTATAATTAATTGAATTAATTTAATTCTGAATATTATGGGAAGATGTATGCTTTTTAGTCTTTCAGAAATCTGCCTTGCTTTTTTGCAGATGGCATGTCTTGTGCCCACTCTGCAGAGTTCCTGAGTACACTCAATGTCTATATGATGATGTGTTTGAGAAATGCCCTTACTTAGCCCTCCATGTGACACATACTCATGACGACCTACAATGTTTGAGCCAAACATAACCCTTGCCTTCCAGCAAATTTTGAGGCTTCCCCTAAGGGTGCAGATTATCTTCTAACTTTGGTGAAAGCTACAGAATAGCTAATAAAGCTTTGTCCTCTACTTTATAAGTGCTGTGAATGAACTGAACATTAACATTCACTAGATAACCTTGGAAAAAGCCTTGTGAATGTGCAGCAATCACAATCCATCATACTCGCCAGTGACCCAGGTTAAATCAAGGTGTGAATTACAGTTGCCATTACTGAAACGTTTTATAAGACCCAGAAAGCATGACCTTTCCTGGGCTCTCTTGGTAAGGGACAGAGGATACAATGCAAACACAGCTCTGGCTGTAAGAACCACAAAGGAGGCATCTCATTTTCTTTCTTATCTCTGACCACAAAAAAACCAGAATCATCTTCTCACCTTCTGCATTCTTATTTGCAGGTTGCAAACATTTATTCAAATATATTTTACATACCAAGAATTGTTGCAATATAAGTCTGGCACAAGATTCAAGATGCTGAGATGATTTTGAAGAGCAAGTCTAAAATCATTTACTTTGCAAGCAAAAAACCAAAAGGTAAAATTCAAAATTTAAATGAAAATTAAATATTTTCCGCTTACTCTACTTCCACCTAAGTTACTACCCCTCACCTCTCTTAAAAAGTTCACTCACTAGTTTGCTTGTGAGATCTATGTGTGACATAAAACTGAGGTTGATAAAGAATGAGTACTCGGAGTCTTAGCTGGGCCCCTGAGAAGTGAACTGCCTTTGAAACTTTTACCTCTAGATTTTGTCTTACCTAAAGCAGCTGACAGTCCTGCAGCTTCTCTCTGAAAGGTAACCTAAATTCCTACCAAAGTATTGACTTGGTTCATGTTCACTCCCGCAAAGAGCGAAGAGGATATTATTTCACGAAAGAGTTTTATAAACTAACATCAGGCTAGTTAGCAAAAGATAAATTTATATTTTGAACCAGTAGGTTTTTACAGAACCCTATTAATAACAACCTTTCTGTATATCTACATGCAAGACTGTCCCTAGTGACAACAGACTTGTCAGAACTTAAAGCAGATATATTATAAATTACCACTCATGAAATATATATTGGGGAAGAAAAAAGGGCATCTCAAGAGTCATTCTATAAACCTAAGGTAACACAGTTATGAACCTTCATGAATTCTTGTCTTAGTTGTGGTCTAATCATCTTGCTAGGGAATAGTTGGGGCATTCTCATTTATTCTCCTTCATTACCAATCAACTTAGCTCATTTGCCTACTTTGAAAATTGCTTGCTGATAGTTTCCTTTTTTTTCTCCCAAACATTACACTGTAAAAGGCTTTAATATCCATGATTTTCTCTGGCAAGGTGGTGCCCCATGCATATTCAAGGTACTTTCGGATTTAATGGTTCCTCTCCAGATGAAAGTCACATTAGGAGGCTGATCTGAGAGCTGCACCAGCCAGGAGTCAGCTATTTTCACTGACTTTCTCTGTAACTTTCAATCTTCCTTGACCTGCTCTCTCTCTTTCATTTGCATTCTAGCCTGGCCCAAGGAGAGTGATTGCCTGTCCTGATTGCTTCTTGCATGGTGTTGATTTAGTGGTCAACTGTACTGTATAATTCATCTGCTCTTTGGGCCCATAATGACTTGACCCGTACAGTGTACACAACTAAATCTCTGTCTGGGAGCCTTGACCCCAGGGCATTAAGAGCAGCAAAAGAAAACCCTTGCTTCAGCGATGTTCTCTAGCCTGTGGTCAGAAGGGGAGTTTCAGCCATGGCTAGTTATAAATATAAGAGGGTTCAGTTTTTTTCTATAAGGTTTTATCTTGGGTGATTGTGTGTGTGTATGTGGGGAAGATGGGGGATTAAATTAAATATAATGAATACCTATAGTGTGATAGATACTGAGAAAATCATTTTATATATATTGATTTATTTCTCAAAACAACTGATAAGAAAACAGGCTCAGAGGGGTCAAGGAACATTCCCAAGATAACACAGCTAGGAAGTGGTGGAGAGGTTACAACTTAAATTGGTCTGATGTCAAATTCTGTGTTATTTTCCCTCTTGACCTTAACCATTGTCCTGTTTTTCCATGGCATTGACTTTGTCTCCTATTCTGCTGACCTCTGCCCCTATCAATCAGATAGGATAGGCCTGGTTATGCTGTGGTTACAAATAGTCTCTAAATCTCAGTGACAAAGAGGTTTATTTCCCCCTCAGTCTAGTGTCCACTCTCTGTCAGCTGGAGGTTGTGCTCAGTTTCATCCTTAGTTAAGGAACAGGCTGACAGAACTGCCACTGTCTGGATTGGTGCTGTCACCGTGGCAGATGGAAAAACTGCTGTGCCAAATCGTGCACTTGTGATTACAGCTTCTGCCCAGAATTAATTAAGGCTTCTTTTGCTCACATTTCATGACCATGGACCATGCCTAAGGACCTGGCAAGTGTAATCTTACCACATACATGGAAACAGAATTGGGAATATTTGGAAAATAGTACTAGGGATGACTGTACATTTTTAGGGACTTGAGAATCCTACTGAGTTTCTAGCTAAGTCTAGAATGTCAGAGGTGCATTCACCAGCTGCCAGTTGCAACCCCTTGGTCTACTTTCACAAATATTTGTCCTTGAAAGATTCATCAGAATAAGTTGGGTGATGCCTGGATCTTCAAAAGCTATGACTCTAATTTGCAATATTTGTGGGTGCATTAAGAGATGCTGGTGAGTGGAAGTGTTTGCCAGAAGTAGACCATGGATTCCAGCAAGGAAGAAAATGCTGGAACCAGCTGGACCACCGCTGACCTGGTGTAGTCACTGCTTAGTTTGAGAAGCTTGAGCAAGCTCAAAATTGGACATTTGGTGGCTACCACGCTGCCATTCTACAGACAAATTTTTGATTTTAAGGATTCTTTTGGTTAATCACGGATCACCTTGAATATGACGGGCTAACTTCTTTCTTAATTCCACATAACACAGTCCCTAATAGATAGAGTCAGAAAATAGTCATCCTATAAAGGCCTGGAAAAATGATGGAAAGGATCAAAGACCCATATTCCACATTTCTATTTCCCATTCCTTCCTCCGATATTGTTACCTTTTCTTCTTCTAAAAAGAAAACTTATGGGACTTCATTCTGATAAAGCATAACTTCTTTACCCAATTAGATTTATCCTTAAATTAAGGATACTTTTAACTACATATTGTTTTTCACTTGTCTAAATCTTTAACATGCATATGTATCATCTATCAAAAACATCCAATTAAAAAAATTAAAATTAGAAGGATTTCTTAAAGAACCAATGGACTCATTCTGCTATAGATCTCAATATAAAATCAAGAAAGGTTATTATTATTATATCTTTTTACCACGATCTTCCCAAGGAAGGCATGATATTCAGAAAGGTTGTTCCCTTTCTGTTCACTGACAAAACAAAAAGGGTCTGAGGTCTCTTCATGCCTATGCATATTAATACTTACTGGCCTGCCATGTTTCAATGCCTTTCAGTGAGATTGACAGCACAAACTCTGATAGCTAAATGTTTTATGACATTATATGTCATCTTATAGTCTTCACAGCTTGACTTCTCTTTATTTATTCACTGTATTTTCAAAAGAACTTTGGGGAGTATGTGGGGATTATTGTTATGTGACTTGTGAGGCTACTGGTACCCAAGGAGGGAAACATGCTTGCTTTAGGGTCCAATAGATGGTCAGGATCAGGGATAAATCTTCACTATTAGATTTTGGTATGTTTCTTTATCCACTTCCCCATGCAGTTCCTTTTGACTTTTTATATATTCTTTTGAAAAAAATTTACCCTTAATTAGCAATATAATTGAGGAAGGGTTTAAGAAGACTGCCTCGTTAATAATTTCTGCCTACTAGTAATTTCCTTTATAGTGGAGAGTTTATTTGTTTTTCTTTCATGTGCAGAATGAACTATATGGTCACTAAAAAGTCCATGGTTTTTTGTCTGGTTCTCAAGCCTCCTCATACTTTAATCTCATCTCACATTCTTGGTTTCCCCCACTGCTGTTTCTCTTCATAAGAGAGTGGAACAGTAAAATGACAACAAACTCACAGCTCTTAACAACTGAACCTAAAACAGAAACAAAAACAAACTAAGCAAACAACTAGAACAGGAACAGAATCACAGAAATGGAGATCACACGGAGGGTTATCATCAGGGGGGTGGGTGGGGAGAGAGGGGGAAAAGGTATAGGGGATAAGAAGCATAAATGGTAGGTAGAAGATAGACAGGGGGAGGTTAAGAATAGTACAGGAAATGTAGAAGCCAAAGAACTTATATATATGACCCATGGACATGAACTAAAGAGGGGGTGTATGGGGGGAAGGGGTGTGCAGGGAGGGGTGGGGGGAGGAGATGGGACAACTGTAATAGTATAATCAATAAAATATAAATAAAAAAAAAAGAGAGTGGATTATCATCAGAATGTGCTCCCTGATCTGCTGCCTTGGAGTATCTTGTATTTTTCCTTCATCTAGAAATATTCTGCTTCCAGATTATTATCTGTTGAAATTCTCATCCTTTAAAACCCACCTTTTAACCTATCTCTTCTGTGAGTCTGTTACTGATTGCAATCATATCAGGCCTTTTTCTCTTAGGAACAAAAAGTTTACACCAATGTTAGGAGGATAAAACCTTTTGTTCTGATGTCAAACAAAGCTTTCCTTTCCGCACTGGCCTTGGTCATAACAGCAACTTAATAACATTTGTTCAACTACAACAGCGTTTCTCAAATGTGTTAGTTTCAGGATCCTTGACACTCTTTAAAATTATTGAGGGACCCCCAAATTGTATCTGTTGATATTGGACATATTATAAACTGGAAAAATTTGAATCACAAAAGTACTCAAGCATGAAGATGTCATCACATGCCGTGTAGACACTGGAAAGTTTCATTACATGCTTGGGAGAAAAAGAAAGTGTAACAAGCAAATAATCCCTTAGTATTAATATAAAAATATTTTGATCTTACAGGCCTCTTGAAAAGATTTAGGGTATCCTCAGTGGTCCTTGTTCCACACTTGGGAAGCACTAAATTGTTACTACAGAAAGAATCTTCAATGAAAAGAGTCAAGAATTCTGGGTTCCGGTCCTCTCTCTGACACAAACATATGTTTTAACATTACCTGGACTTCAGGCTTCTTCTGAAAGTGAGAGAATAGGAGCTAAGTATAGTAGATACTCTTCTAGCTCTAAGCATCTTCGCTAAACCTGTGAACACGAATACCACGATGCTCTCAGGTGACTTCTCATGAAGAGATTCTGCTCTCACTTAGCATTAGCCATCTTGCTGTCCACTGGCCTGGTTGGCTGTAAATGTTATTGCCCTTCCTGGAACATCATGGGATATGTGTAAGGCATGTAAGTATGTGGATGCCAGAAAGGCATAAAGAATCTCAGAGATCATTTTGAAATAAGAACTCTCTCACCAGAGGTGTCTCACTAGGGCCCTGTGCTCAGTTCTAATGAGATTAGGTCATGTGACATATGAAGCTACCTATGGAAGATTAAAATGTGAAAAATATACATGCACAAAAGTTCTTTACAATTAAGTTTCAGGTCCTTTAATTTCCCCAAGGATGTCATAACACGCCTGTTCCGGCAAGTTCATACCTGACCTTCTTGTGCAAACCTCTGCCTCATACCACACCAAGTTCCCACAGCTAGTCTTTTCATCACCCCCTTTCCTCTGTATCAACAGTTATCTGCCTTATGTTCCATCCTTTCAGGCCATACTCAAAAGCTGAAAGTTAACTAATTCAGGGAAATAAATTATCTGGTAATATTGGGATTCAATAACTTATCACATCATATCTCGCTGATTTAACTATGGCCTTTAGGAAACACACTGTAGGGACTCACGTGGATCCTTGCTGCCCTGCAAGTTCTCTGGGAAGATGCTTTTGGTCAGGGGGCTTTCAGCAACATGAGTCACACTACCTAGGAGTCTCTGAGTGATGCACTGGAAAGTACATGGATAACTTGTGTTCAGTTCTTACTTCTGTCGCTAAGTGGTTGAATGACCTTGAACATATGGTTTAAACTCTCTGAGTTTCTGTTTACTCATCTGTAAAATAAAATTGTTTGTAATTATAAATGTAGAATATTTAGACTTAACTTTGCAACTGCTTTGCTTTCATGAAATTAATGCTTTTTAGTTCTTGGCCTTCAAACTTTCTGTTAAGCTGCTTTACCAATCTTACTTTTCATGGTTTCCTTTCACCTCATCTTTTAAAACTTTTAAGAGAAAATTTTCAGCAAAGTGTCTTGTTTCTTTCCAGACACAAAGGAACAGCTATTTGGAATAAGATTGTACTCATGGTTGGAGTATTTAATATAAAATCAAGAATCTCAAAGGTTGTCCCTTAAGAAGAAAAGTGTCTTTAGTCCTTATCGGATTTCATTCTATCTTTCCTTTTGGCGAGTATTATGACTCCAAGATAATGAGTTCCAATGTAAGAGTAAGTAAAAGGAGAGCCTTGACCTAGCATCAAGTACAAGGCCAGGATTCAGAATTGTTGCAAAGCAGAAATCCTATCTGTACGGTAATTTCAAGAGGTTTCATATCTCCTTCTCTTTATAAGGGTATTTTTGCTAGGTTATAGGATTTCAATTTTATAATAATATTACTTATGTTTTATGGCTTCCACTATTCAGAAATTAGCTATAAGCCTTATTGTTGATCATTTGAAGATTTGTATATTCTTCCTTCTGGTTGCTTTTTTCAGCTTTATTGAGGTATATTGACAATTCATGCTGTAAAATGTTGAAAGTGTACATCATGATCATCGATATAAGTATGTACAATATTATAAAGTATTCTACCATCTAGTAAATTATTACATCCGTCACCTCACATATTTATCTTTGTGTGTGCGTGTGTGTGAGAACATTTAAGTTCTACTCTCTGAGCAAATTTCAACCATCCGCTGTAGTGTTATCAGTTACATTCACTATAGGTTAGATTCTCAGACATTTTCCATCTCATAGAGAAAATTTTATACCCTTTACCAACCTCTCTCCGTTTTCTCCACCCCCAAGCCCCTGGCAACAAGTTTTCTATTCTGTTTCAATGATTTTTTTTTTTAAACTTAGATTTCACATGTAAGTGATGCCATGCAGTATTTGTCTGTCTCTTTCTTTCCGGCTTATTTCACTTAGCATAATGCCCTCAAGTTCTATCCATGTTGTTACAAATGTCAGAATTTCCTTCTTTCTCGTGGCTGAACTATATTCATGTACATATCCATTCATCCATTGATGGACACTTCAGTGGTTTCCATATCTAGGTTATTGTGAATAATGCGGCAATGAACAAAAGGGCAAATATTTCTTTGATATCTGGCTAATTTTGAGATTGTTCTTTCTTAAAGTAGCTTTGCTATGATAATCCCAGGTATGATTTTCTTGATTTTTATCCTACTCAGGGTTGGCAGTCATTAGTAAATCTACGGTTTTATGTCTTTCAGTTTGGGGACTCCTTGATTATTGCCTCCTCAAACATTGCTTCTTCCATCTTTCTATTTCTCTTCTGGTACTCTAGTCACGTTTGACTATAATTCACTTTGTCCTATGTGTCTTTTATGCTATTTTCTGAATTTTCTGTCTAATTCACTCTGAGAATTTTTCTACTGACTTATCTTCTAGTTCACTAATTGTATTTTCACCTGTGGCCAATCTGCTTTTAAATGGATCTGTTGAGTTCTTAGTTTCAATCATTGGGTTCTTCGGCTCTGGAATTTCCCTTAGATTATTTTGAAACAGGTTTCAGTTCTCTAGTAAAATTCTCTGTCTCATCACCCAACTTTTGCATATTTACTCACAATTATGTTCAAGTCTTTGATATCTTCATCTAGAATTCACATGTGTCAGTTCTATTGGCTTTTAAATTCTGGTCCTGTTTCTTGGGATTCATGATAATTTTGATTGTCTGCCTGTCCTGTGCAGGAAGTAGTGCTGAATGGTGCTGTCATTTTGTAGGACTTGTTTCACTTTCTTTCTGCCAAGCAGCTAGAGTAAGTGCTGTTCACATTAGCCAATAAAGGACTGAGCTGGGTTATAGTCTTTGTCTAGCATAATTTAACTATCATTTGCCACAAATTAATAGCCTCCTTTCTGGGGGTTCTACTTCTAGTTCTTTTTTCTCAAGAGCAGTAAGAATGCAAAAAAACTTAGCTTTACTTTTTAGCTCCTTTTTCTTTGCACCTAGCCTCTTGCCTCATGTTAAGAACGAATAACTATAAGATGCTAAAAAACAGTCAACAAAGGAAAAACACAGACATCAAAATTAAAAGCTTTTGTGCATCAAAGGATACTTCCAAGAAAGTAAAAATGCAACTATAGAACAGAAAAAAATATTTATGATTCATGTGTCTGATAAGGGTGTAGTATCCAGACTATATAAAGAATTATTACAACTTAACAAGAAAAATATAAATGACCCAATTAAAAAATGGACATAGGATTTGAATAGGTATTTCTATAAAGAAGATATAAAAATGACCAGTAAGCACATGAACATCATTAGTCATTAGGAACATGCAAATCAAGACCACAATAAAATACCACTTTACACCTACCAGGATGGCTATTAATTAAAAGGGGGGAGGGAAAGAAGGACTGGCAAAGATGTGTAGAATATAAAATGATATAGCTGCTTTGGAAAATAATTTGGTAGTTAAAAAAATAAAGAAAAATATAGAGTCATCATATAGTCAAACATTTCTTCTAGATTTATATCCCAAAGAATTGAAAACTAGCACTCAAACAAATACGCACAGATGTTCATAGCAGCACGGTTGACAATAGTCAAAAGGTGGAAACGAGCCAAATGAACATCAACTGATGAATGGATAAACAAAATGTGCTATGTCCACACAATAAAGTATTATTCAGTCATGAAAAGGAATGAAGTACTGATACACACTATAAATGGATAACCTTAAAAATGTGATATTAAGTAAAAGAAGCCAAACACAAAAGGACACATATTTTATGATTCCATTAATTTGAAATATTTATAATAAGTAAATCTATACATAAAGAAAGTAGATTAGTGGTTGCCAAGGGGTGGGGACTGTGGATGGGGAGCCACTGTTTAGTTGGCATAGGGTCCGTCTGATGGTGATAAAAATGTTTTAGAATTTAATAGAAGTGATCATTGCATAACATTATGAATGTACTCAATTCTATTGAATTGTATACTTTAAAATGGTTAGTAAATGTTATATTATAGAAATTTTAACTCAATGTTTTGAAAAGATTAAGAAATATCCTGATGGTAAAAGCCAAATGCAGACTGTTGGGCTTCCCTTCTTTCTAACGTTTTGATTCCACGGTTCTTGGCTACTTAATCAAAACTCTGATGCCTTCAAACACATGTTTTGTTTTGTTTTGTTTTTGTTTTTTGTCATATTATCTCCAGATTTTGTGCTTTCCTGATTCATTCAAACTTTTTGTTAATCTCTTTCCTTTGATTTCCAAGAGCCAATATTGTCTACTATACTCAAATCTATAGAATTTTAATTATCTCAACTTGTAACCAGCTTATATTTTTCTCCACAATCAGAATAGTTTATGTTTCCTATACATAGCACAATAGTTTTCAGTTTAGAGTGAATCAGAGTCTCTTGGAGGCAATTCATTGGCCCTAACCCCAGAGACTGAATACAAATTCTAAGTTGAAAGCAAGAGAAGTGCATTTAACCAATATCACAGATGTCTTAACCCCGACAGCTACGGAGCTTCAAGAAAAACTGCTCAATGCTGTTAATGTAGGAGACACCTAATAAATACTTGTTGAGAGAATAATGACTACACACATGGCTGAAACTCTTTGAAATATTCTTCCCAATCTCTTTTCCCACTGATGCTGCAGAGCCCTTTGCCTTACATTTCACCCGTGTCTGCATTCCACCCACTGTGCAATGAGAATGTGCAGAGAAAGCTACACTATCAATAAACATGATATATCAAATTGTGGGCAAGGTGAACCAGTTAATATTGCTAAGAGGAATTTGCATTGATATTAAGTGATCTTTGATAAGTAATTTGACTCTGCCAATTGCAGTTTTTTGTTTTGTGTTGTTGGCTTACAACAAAGATAATACACCATGCACCATGAGGAATGGCAGGGGCATGACAATGTCTGCTTTGTATAGAGCCATGAACAGGTGAGGAGAGTGTGAGGGGGGCGAGAAGCTAATAAGACTTCAGAAAGTATAGCAGTTCTCCTAAAAAAAGTCTTAGTGAAGACCACTGTGTATGGAGAGGACAGAGTCAAATGAAAATCATTATCTGAGTAATTCATGCCAAACTAAAATATTTTGCCTCAATTATCTCGATATTTAAGTAAAAGTAGTTTGGGAGCTTCTGTGACCCAGGCAATTAACATTATGCATTGCGCTAGTTACCTGTAGGTGGAAACATGGAAACATGGAAACATGGACACCAAGCCATAGGTTTTAGCTCAGGCCATGGTGTTTGAAATGTTGAATTGGCATGAGAATTGCATGCATCAAGTTCCCAGTGCTGGTGTCTACCCATCTGGGTAGCCCTCTAAATCTCTCTGGCTCTGGTGGATAACTTTCCCTTTTTTTTTTCTTTTTTGCTCCCTCCCTCCACCCTCCTCCAAGCACCCTCCCCTGAGAGCTGTCAGCCTGCTCTCTCTGAGTCTGTCTCTACTTTGCTTGTTAGTTCAATTTGTTCACTAGATTCCAAAATGCCCATTAGTAGATGAGTGGAGAAAATAGCTATGGTACCTTTACACAATGGTATACTACTCAGCTGTAAAAAAAAAAGAAGAAGAAAATTTTACTCTTTGCAACCACATGGATGGACCTGGAGAACATAATGCTAAGTGAAATAAGCCAGTCAGAGAAAGAAAACTTATCCTTTTCTGAAAATGTAGGTTTCAGGGAGGTCTGTGATGCATTCTACCCTCAGATTTTGCTCTCTGTACATTTTAGAAGCCATGTGCTGAAATCAAGAAACTGTTTTCCCACAACAATGCAGCCACTTCCAAACTCTGAGAATCTGACCAGATTATTCAACCATTCTAAGCCTCAGTTTCCCCATCTGAAAAATGGATTAATATCTACTACATAGGGCTATTGTGAAGAATAAATGAGTTGATGCAAGTGAAACAATAAACATGGTGTCTAAAAAGTAACACATTCATTGACAGAATTCTTACACTTATCAGAGTCCAAATGAACAGTTGACCATTTTTGTTCATTCGCTCTATGAATGGGATTCATATTGTGCTGCCTGTGGCATTTTATGAATGTATCTTGGCTGTAACTTGAGCCAGCTATACGTTTGTCCTTGCCTGTTTCTCTGCTCTATACACTCAAGTCCTTCTAGTGACCACTGTTCCATACAGAGGTACTGGCGGAAATGGGCTGTGGCAAGTATCCTCTCCATAATCATGACCCCACCAGACAGGCAGTGGTCATTATGAACAGCATACTAGCTTCCCTTCCCATATACGATGTATTTTGCA
>VMDR010010825.1:0-29841 GCA_007922815.1 Macrotus californicus
CTAGAAATAAAAATGCATAATGACTAAATGCTAATCTGGTTGTAGTAAAATGATTACCTTCTCACCTTCCATGTCACAACATAAAATGGTATAGCACCTCTGGAAAACAAGAAGGCAGTGCATATCAAGAACCATTGAAATAGATTTATGTCTTTGATCTACTAATTCCTCCTGAAATTATGCTAAAAATTCCTGGAAATTTATGCTAAGGAAATAATATTTTGAAAGTAAAAGGCTTAGTGAAATATTTTAAAAGGCAGGGGAAAACAGTCAAATGCAAGCAAGGGAACGACTGGGTCATTTTATATCCGCAAAAGGAATGCAAATCAATTATACATAGCATCATAAGAAATGCTTATATTGTGTTTAAATCAGAATATAAAATGATTTCTACTCTATCAATACAATTAATTGAAAACTATATGTACAAATAGGAAAGGTTCTAGAGAAATGAAAATGGGTCATTTGTTAGGACATCAGGATTTAGAGTAAATTTTTATTTCTAGTCCACTAATATTGGTATAATGTGGATTCTTTAACAAAGAATAAAATAATAAAGACAGATTAAAACAAACCAGTAAATGTATCTTAATATGTAGTTCCCATAGCTGAAATACTGAGATTGTAAAACAGATTACAAGGTACAAAGGTGTACCTCCTGTCTACTAATTAGTCCACTCAAATGGCAGTAAACAAAAGATTAAGACATAAACATAACACGACAAAGATAATGGGTATGGAAAAAGCAAAATGTTGAAAGCTTTAAAGTGTATGAAGAAAGCTGAATCATAAGGAGGGATTGAGAAAGCTGAGAAGCAACCAGATTTTCACTGCAGGACCACAAAAGAGTATAAACTGTCAGCACCAGCTCCCACACTGTGGGCAGCAGGCGAGAGAGAGAAGGGTCCTTTCATGAGAAAACCTACAGATAACCGTGGAGGGAAGATGAGGCAGTAGGTCAAGCCATGTGCACTGAGCTTACACGATCATTTTGTGCTTCATTATTAAACCTGAGCCAACTGTCAAGGATCACCACTTATTTGGGAAAGACATCCCTATAATAGGAGAATGGAAGTATAAGAGAGAGAAGAAATCAAAGAAATAATTCAAAGAAAACGTCTCTGAAGAGAAGAATATGAGTTTCGAGATGGCAAAGGCCCACTGAATAGCTAATACTGCAGATGAATATAGAGTCTCAAAACAGCACATATTTTTGAAAGTTTTAGTGCACAAAGACCTACAAGCATCTGCAAAGAAGAAGACATGGTTTGTGTACAATCAGCTCCTCAGTTGACCGCTCTCATCTCAAGTGCTCAATACCCACATGCACCGAATGACAACTGCATTGAGCAGCACAGATGAGGAGAATTTCCAATGCTGCGGAACATTCTGTTGAACAGCCCTCATCCAAGTACCTCTGCTCCTGATGTACAGTTAAGACTCGCCCTTTATGAAATTCTATTTCCCGCATACCTTCCTGCTGGCCACTTTTCCTTGATTACCTTTTGTTGTGTCGTTTTGTTGCAAGATGAGTACATGATTTTCTTTTTAAGTCGTGCATGTATCAACGTCATTGTGTTTATTTTGTTTTACAGTTGTTTTTTCAGCAATGGTATTTGAGACTATTACAAATCAAGATCTGCCTGTGATCAAGTGTGTTTTAATCAATCATAAGAACAGTGATGCGTCAGTGGGGATAACATCATCATATCCCACGGTAAAGTAATGTTAATATTATAAGTTTAGCTACTTTCTCTGGAAACTATTGAGACCTACCATGGCTATATGGGCCTTTCTTTTTATGTATTTGAGTATATTATGTACTCATATCTGGTGCATATGAGCATCTATACTCGTTGCTACCTGGTACTCCATTCTGTCAAGTCACGTTCTCTTTGAGTTTGGTTTCAGGAAGGACACTGATACTCAGCACGAATAAGTAACAGGAATTTCCCTTTCTTCTTAAAGAGAACCCAGATTTCTCTCTCAAGCCTGAGTCCCCAAATTCTAACTCTCTCCTGGATATAGATAAATAAATTTTCTATCTGCTCTCTAAAATTCACCTCCACAATTCATTCCACTTCTATTTCCCCAAACCTGCTCCCATTCTTGTATTAACTGATTTCTGCGTATGGCCCTGCCTTGTTCACAGGCTTGAAAGCTTAGTGCTATTTTGGAGTACTTAGTCTCTTTCGCTTTCACATTTGATCAGTTACCAAGCCTTGTCAATTTCCACTTTTTACTAGTTCTCATCTAATCACCTCAGATTCTCTAGTTGCACTGTCACTTCCCTAATTCAAGCCCTCATTAACTCCGTCATACTCACAGTCATATCCTACGTGGCTTCTTCCTTACGCACTTCATCTCAGATGGGCTGTCGGATTCTTCTTGAAGCACAGCTCCATCCTTTACTGCCTGCCTAGAGACCTTCAGGTGACCTCACTCAGATTAATGTGCAAATTGCTCCATAATCTGGCTCTGGCTCCTTCAGATTCCAATCTCTGTTTTCATGACTCTTCTCCTTCTTATTATTACTAACATAGCCTAGGTATTTATGCAAATAAAAAAAGCTTAAATGATAGACAACTGAGAATATTAGGAGTCTATATGCAATGAAAAGCAAACCTAAATTAGCTAATTCTGTGAACACTTCCAGTTAAGGTTTTATACAAATAGATAGTCACTATTTTCTTTTGCAGACGTGCACATATAAACATATGATGTGATAACATATGTGCCCCCCAAATCAGAGATATTAGAAATATTCTAAAATTTTTGAATCAGTGTGAAATAGGTTTTAATGATAACATTCTACATGAATGAAAACACCTAATTTACTGTATGATTGTTTTTTATGCCAGAAGCATGGTTGATTTGAATTTTTAAATCGCTGTTGGTATCATAACACATTGACTTCTTAACATTATTTGCATATATAGTATTTCAGTGCAGACAAAAAATTAATATTATTTCTATAGTGTTTAAAACTTTTAGTGTCTTTTCAACGTCAGAAAATAAATGCATACTTTTAAGTGTTTTCTTATAAAACACAATCTTTTTTTGTAAACTCTTTATTTTATTTATTTTCAGAGAGAGGAGAAGGGAGGGGGAAAGAAAGAGAGAGAAACATTGATTGTTGCCTCTTGAACAGTCCCAGCTGGGGACCTGGCCCATAACCCAGGCATGTGGTATGACTAGGACTGAACTGGTGACCTTTCGGTTTGGTGACCTTTTGGTTTGGTGGCCTTTTGATTTTCAGGCCGGTGCTCAATCCACTGAGCCACGCTAGCCAGGGCTGACACACAGTCTTAAAAGAAATTAATGATGATTGGTCTTGGTTGCTAGTATTAAGTCCTACATAATTTTTTTCATGTAGTATAAATTATATTCTTAAACAATACTCAGGATTATATTGAGACCCAGTAGTTCTTAAACAACATTAAACAAACAACCATAGGAATTTTAACTGTGGCAAAGGTGAACATTCCTCATCGTGCATGTTCATTTCCTTGAAGCTGAAGCTGCTGCATTTGGGCATTTCTCCACTTCAATGTGGAGTGGAGTGTTAGGGTGTCTGTGACTTTTCATGTACTTATTTATTTAATCTTTATTGTATTTTTTCCATTACCATTTAGTCCCCTTATTCCCTCCTCCCCCCAGCAAACACCATACTGTTGTCCATGTCCATGAGCCCTTTTTCCTTTTTGCTCAGTCCCTCCACCCCTCACCCTCTAACTTTACCCCTCCACCCCATCCACTAGCTGTCACCCTGCTCTCCATCTATGAGTCTGTCCCCATTTTCCTTGTTAGTTCAGTTAGTTCATTAGATTCTACATTTGAGTGAAATCGTATGTCATTTATTTTTCCGTGACTGGCTTATTTCACTTAGCATTATGTTCTCCAGGTCCATCCATGCTGTTGCAAAGGGTAAAATTTTTCTTCTTTTTCATGACTGAGTAGTATTCCATTGTGGTAATGTCCCATAGTTGTTTTATCTACTCTTGTACTGATAAACACTTGGACTGCTTCCATATCTTGGTGATTGTAAATAATGCTGCAATGAACATAGGGGTGCTTATGTTCTTTCAAATTAGTATTTTTGGGTTTCTTTTGGATATATTCCCAAAAGTAAAATTGCTGGGTCAAAGGCAGATTCATTTTTAATTTTTTGCAGTATCTCCATACTGCTTTCCACGGTGGCTGCACCAGTCTGCATTCCCACCAACAGTACAAAAGGGTTCCCCTTTCTCCACATCCTCGCCAGCACTTGTTGTTCATTGATTTATTGATGATAGCCATTCTGACAGGTGTGAGGTGATATCTCATTGTGGTTTTAATTTGCATTTCTCTGATGATTAGTGACATTGAGCATCTTTTCATATTTCTATTGGCCATCTGTATGCCCTCCTTGGAGAAGAAGGACCTCTATTCAAGTCCTTTGCCCATTTTTTAATTGGATTGTTTGTGTTTTTGGTGTTGAGTTTTGTAAGTACTTTATAAATTATTAACCTCTTATCAGATGTATTGGTGAATATGCTCTCCCATTCTGCGGGTTGTCCTTTTATATTGTTGATGACTTCCTTTGCTGTGCAAAAACTTTTTAGTTTGATGTAGTTCCATTTGTTTATTTTTTTGTTTCCCTTGCCTGGGAAAATCGCTCTGATAAAAAATTGCTATGAGCGATGTCCAAGATTTTGCTGCCTATGTTTTCTTCTATGATTTTTATCGTTTGGGGTCTAATATTTACATCTTTGATCCATTTTGAATTTATGTTTGTGTGTGCTGTAAGAAGGTGGCTAGTGTCATTTTTCTCCACATATCTGTCCAATTTTCCCAACACCACTTATTGAATGAACTATCTTCAGTCCATTTGTATGTGCTTGGTTCCTCTGTCGAATATTAATTGACTATAAAGGTGTGGGTTTATTTCTGGGCTCTCTATTCCGTTTCCTTAATCTATGTGTCTGTTTTTATGCCAGTACCATGCTGCTTTGATTACTATGGACTTCCAGTATAGTTTGATATTAGGTACCATGATTGCTCCAACTTTGTTCTTCTTTCTCAGGATTGCTATTGCTATGTGGAGCCTATTGTGGTTCCATATAAATTTTTGAAATATTTGTTCCAGTTCTGTGAAATATGTCAGTGGAGTCTGGATAGGAATTGCATTGAATCTTTAGATTGCTTTGGGTAGTATGGACATTTGGGGGTAGTATGTGGCTGATGTTGTACCAACCTTAACTTCCCAGAATAAATCCCACGTGATCATGGTGCATGATCTTTTTGATGCATGGCTGTATTTGGTTTGCTAATATTTTTTTGAGGCCTTTAGCATCTATGTTCATCAGGGATATTGGCATATAATTTTCTTTCTTTTGTAGTATCTTTATCTAGTTTTGGAATTAAGATAATTTAAAATGAGTTTGATAGCTTTCCCTCCTCTTGGATTTTATGAAATAGTTTGAGAAGGAAAAGTGTTAGTTCTTCTCGGAATGTTTGCTAAAATTCACCTGTGAAGCCATCCTGTCCCAGGCTGCTGTTTCTTGAGAGTTTTTTTATTACTGTTTCAATATCACTAGGCATAATCTGTCTATTTAGAGTCTCAGATTCTTCCTTACTTTGTTTTGGAAGACTAAAATTCCATTTCATCCAAGATGTCCAGTTTGTTGACATATAATTGTTCATAATATTGTCTTATAATCCTTTGCATTTCTTTGGTGTCAGTTGTTATTTCTCCTCTTTTGTTTTGATTTTATTTATTTGGGTTCTTTCCCTTTTTTCTTGATGAGTCTGGTTAAAGGTGTATCAATCTTATCTATCTTTTCAAAGAACCAGCTCTTGTATTCATTGATCTTTCATTTTTTAGACTCTATTTCATTTATTTATGCTCTGATCTTTATTATTTCCTTTCTTCTACTCACTTTTTTTAAAAAAAAAAAGGTTTCAATTTATTCCACAGTTCACAGTTCTCAGATGAGACATCTTTCTGGAAACGTTATAGTCCAAGGGTGTTTTGAATAACCAAACACTCTTTAGTTGACATAACTTGCCCATGTAAATCTAATAAATAAGTTTCTACATCCTTAGCTATGTTACCAGTATATCCTGTACCCAAAATAAGATGTTGTTACTATTCTCATAATCCACCCAACAGTTGTTTAAAATCTGAATATTTCCATCATTTTTTATTTCTGTTTGAAGATTAAGATGTTGTGTGCTGGGTTTCTTCACTGCAAAGTTACTACTTTTTCTTTGGAATTAACAAATATTTGAGGGGAGATGCAAATATCCTTTTTCTCCTCCAGTTTTCACCTGCTGATTTTAGCTTCCATTGGTGGACTTTGTCTACAATTACTACTGTGATGTTTGCCTAGTGGTGATTTTTTCTTTTTCCCCATTCCCTCTACATGTACAAATTGGCATTTTTCTGTGAGGAAGAGCTATCCCTTCTCTGTTTTATTTATTTATTCAATTATTTATTTATATCAGTATGGACTCATAGATATTTATTTTATTCTGTGGGTTCTACCCCAAAATCATCATTTTTGTTTTGTTGTGCAAATGGCTCCAGCATTCAGCCATTGAGACCTGCTTCAGGTTGACCCCTGTGTCCCTTCAGCACGTCCTCCTCTTTTTTCAAGCACTTCCTTACATTTTAGCACTACAACAGACTTGAGGCTCGCCTTGCATTTTTCTTGCCTCAGCCCTGGAATTAACTCCTTCTCCAAGAAGCACTGGTTTCTTGGAGAACAGTATTTAGAAACCAAGATCTGAGAGCTGGGTGTACTCATTGCTACTGGGATGTCATTGCTTCTCGTCCCTCTCAGCTGGCAGAGCTAAGAAATGCATGTATGTATGCTAACTGCACATATACTAAATTAATATTTATCTCTATCATCTCTGCATCTATCTGTGTGCTATCTATCTGTCTGTCTATCTATCTATCTACCTACCTATCTATTATCTATCTCTCCATCCATTACCATAAGGTCAAGCTGATAACTCTGATTTGAATTTGCCACCAGTGTTCATTCTAGCTTTCCCTCTTTCCTTATTTGCATTTCTCTTGGACATAAGAAACCGAGCTCTCATTATCTATAATACTTACTTATGTATTCAATCCAAGTATATACATAAACTAGTTTCAGAATCATTAACCCACATCCCAATGAGAAACAGGTGTACTAATTGGAATACTGTATTTGTGTTACAGTTATTTTTGTCTTTAACCTTATTGTATCCAAAGGGTTATTTCCCAAAGTTCCTTAGGTTAATTCTTTACTTTCCCACACCCTTCACTATGGCTGTGCTTTATTTATTTGTTACACATTAAATTCATTTGGTTTGTGTTCCATTCTGAGTTCCTCTCATATCCTGGTTGGCATTAATTATTATTCTTATAAGTATATGAAACATGATTATAGTCCTAAAAAACAAAGCAATATAAAAAGCTATACTCAGAGAAGTATCACTCCCTCTTCATCTTTATTACCAGGTTTCTATCTTTTTTCTAGTTGCCTCCCATACTTAACCAATTCCTTTAGAATTTTATTATTATCACTGTATTTCTTGTGTGCAATCAAGCAGATACATGTGCATTTTCTTATATCCCCTTCTTTTTTGTATGAAGTATATTATACTTGAAAGTAGATGCTGTTTGTACTTAGCTTTCTTCACCTCACAGAGTATCTGGGGAATCACTTCAAGTCAGCGCACAGAGACTGCTCTTTTCCTTCTTTACGTCTCTGTAGTTCTCCGTTACATGGACGCACCACAGTTTATTCAACCACTCTCCTGTGTCTGAGTGTTTGGGTTGTTTCCAGTGTTTTACAGTTACAAGTGACACTGCAGTTCATTGTTGGAGGTGTATTTCTAGAAATGGGATTGGTGGTTCAAACAGTGCAAGCATGTATAGTTTTATTCGCCATTGCCAAATTCCCCTCTAGAAGGGCTGTGCCAGCTCCTAATCCCGCAGCAGTGCTTGAAAGTGACCGTTTCCTCACAGCCTCACCAACACAATGCGTTGTCCTACTTTAACGTGTATGCCGGTCTGGTAGATGAAAAGTGATATAGCAGTGTTGTTTTAATTTTCATTTCTCTAATTATAAGCAAGGCTGAGGATTTTTTCATATGTTGAAGGACCATTCTTTACATTTTGTGTGTGTGTGAACTGTCTATTCATTTCATTTTCCCATTTTTCTACTGTGTTTTTGGTCCTGTGTCACTCAATTTTTAAAATTTATTTATATATTAGGGATATTTGTTCTTTATTTGTAATATATATTACAAATATTTTCTTCAAGTACATCAGGTTTTAAAAACTTTATTCAATGCCCATCTTTTAAGATTCAGCTCCATTGCTGGACTTCAGTGAGGCATGCCCACCACCTCAACTTGGAAGCTACCTGTCCCTCCTCTGAAGTCTCAGAGCACTTAAATTTACCTTTCAAAGTGTCGGTATCTTTTTATGGTTGGCATTCTATTTCAGTTTTACTTACTTATTAGTAGACTCAGAAATCTCTAAGGCTCTGGCTGGTGTGGCTCAGTTGGTTGAGCACCATTCTGCAAGGCAAAAGGTCGCTGGTTCGATTCCCAGTCAGGGCACATGGCTGGGTTTGTGGTTTGGTCCCCCAACGGGGCATGAGTGAGAGGCGACTGATCCACGTTTCTCTCTCACATTGATGTTTCTCTCGCTTTCTTTCTCCCTCCCTTCCCCTCTCTCTATAACTAAATGAATAAAAGCTTTAAAAAAAAATAAACTCTTTAAGGACAAGATCAGTATCTTTTCTTTCTGGTTTCAGCCTGGCAGGTGGTCGAGCACTTAACAGATATTGATTAAATGAACTTATCTGATGCTACTGAATAAGTGAACAACCAGAAATGTGGTTTATGACCAGTAGCAGAAGAGCTACCTTGCTCTTCACCTGAAGAAGCTTTAGTGTATGTGTGTGCATGAACTACACTACATGTTAGGGGGTAGGAGGTGAGGCTTCCAGCAGCAGAAGTTGCTACCCCATTCTCCTCCCAATATATCTCAATTTTTTGAAGCAGGCAAGGAGTGTGGTGGGGGCAGTGAGCCTATGGGGAATATCTGCCCAGAAAATAGTTTGGTTTTAAATTCCCTTTAACACAGACACCAATTTATTATTACTATGTAGATTCTTATGTTCATATATTACAAATTTTGTGATTCTTGTCTGTATATTAGTTTGCTAAAGCCGTCATAACTAAGATTCACAGGCTGGATGACTTAAACTACAGAAATTTATTGTCTCACAGTTCTGGAGGCCAGAAGTCTGAAATCTGAATGTCAGCAGGCTTGGTTCTTTCTGAGGGTAGTGAGGGAAGGCGCTGCTCTGGGCCTGTCTCCTGGGCTCGTAGGTGACCATCTTCATGTTCACAGGACATTCTCCCTGAATGTCTATCTTCTTTCCTTTTTTTAAAAAAAGATTTTATTCATTCATTTTTAGAGAGAAGGGAAGGGAGGGAGAAAGAAAAGGAGGGAAACCTCGATGTGAGAGGGAAACATCGATTGGTTGCCTCTCATGTGCCCCAACTGGGGGGACTGGGACCAGGCATGTGCCCTGACTGGGAGTCACACTGGTGACCTTTCACTTTGGGGGGATGACACTCAACCAACTGAGCCACACTGGTCAGAACCAAATATCCACTTTTTATAAGGACACCAGTCATTTTGGGTTAGAGCCCACCCTAAAGGCCTCATTTTAACTTTATTACCTCTGTGAACATGCTATTGTGAAATAAGGTCACATTTGGAGGTACTGGGGGTTAGGACTTCCACATATGAATTTGGGTGGGGGGACAAAATTCTACCCATAAGAGCCTGTAAAACATTTTAGAAATGCAGCCTAAAGTTCTCTCTCTTTTTTTAGAGAATAATAATTAATGGAATTTTCAGTCAGTGATATGTTCTCAATGGGTGTTACTGCCCCATATCAATATGTTCGTATCAATATTTGGTAAAGGTTCCAAATAAGAGACTGCATCCAACATGCACTTGTGCCCTTTCTGGCGTGGCTGAGTGGGTTGAGCACAGCCCTGGGAACTGAAAGGTTGCTTATTCAATTCCAGTCAGGGCACATGCCTGTGTCTCAGGCCAGGTCCCCAGTCGGTAGAGGCGACCGATCAATGTTCCATCTCTAACACAGGCATCAGAACCCCCAGAAGACCTTGGCTGTGCCTTGAGGCCTGCGAGTGCGGAGGAGGCGGTTTTTGAAGCGGCCACTGTAGAAGTAGAGGAGTCTGCGTCCGTCACACTGCAAGCGCTGGTCACCACCCCGGGGAACATTTCCTGTCTCTGGGTCTTTAAACACAGCTCCCTGAACTGCCAGCCACGCTTTGATTTACAAAACAGGTAAGGGAGGGGTGTGGATGTGCAACCCTAAGGATTTATGGCAAAACACATTTTTGTCATAAAAACAGTTTTTGCTTCATTTAGAGTTTATTTGTAAATTTCTGTACATGTCCACTATAACTCTTATCTCCAGTGAAATAATGAACTAAAAGTATAGTTAGGGCATGGATATATGGCATTATGTATTTGTTAAAACCCATTGGATATACAACACAAAGAGTGAAGCCTAACGTAAACTATGAACTTTAGTTAATGTAAATATTGGTTCATCAATTGTAGCAAATATACCACACCTACCAAGATGTTAATAATAAGTAAACTGTGGGGGGCAGGGTTGGTAGGCAGAAGGATGTATGTGGAATTTCTCTGTACTTTCTGCTCAATTTTTCTGTAAATCTAACATTGGTCTAAACAAGTCTATTAATTTAAAAAATTATATGTAGATATATAGGTAGATATAGTTAGGGCCCACAAAATCAGTGACTAGCTGGTAAAATATAAAACAAATACTGAAAAGACTATTTGGGATTTTTAAGGTGTCTTGTTTTTTAATTGTCTTAAATATAAAAAAGTTAGAAAGTTTTCATTGCATTCTAGTTCAAGTAGCAAGAAGCTTCTTTCTGGGAAATGCTTGGGAAAAGAACATCTAGTTTTATCTCGTGTTTCACAGCATGATGAGCAGAATGGAAATGTGATATCCACAAAATGTTTTAGCAAGAAATTGATCTCTGTGTGAGGAACATTGGTCTCATGATCCAGAAAAATATCTTAGCCAATATTTGTGGACTGACCTCCAAGCCTGTATCTAAACTGTCCTGATTGCTGTTACCTACTGTCCCTGTCCTCTTGCTGAGATCAGACGGGGGCAGGAAGCAAGGAGTGCAGATGTTTAAATGTCCAGTTAATAATTCTAAGACTGCCTTTCTCTCTAATTCTTGGAGACGTTTTGGTGCCCAAGAGCTATAGAAAGGGTATTGTCTTTCCAAAACAAAATGACACCCAAATGACACAATGGGGGGACATCTCTGTGGTAGACTTGTACCAAGTATTTCTATTTGTTTCTTTAAGTTCAAGCAAACTCTTAAGTAATTTTCAGGACAGTGGCTATAATTCTGAAGTTTGGTTCTAAATCTTTGAACACATTCATTTTCTTTTCCTCTTTTGAGACTGTATTACTCACTTCTGTCTTTCGGTTACCTTTATCTTTGGGTTGAACCAAAACACTCTTGTATTAAGAATTTTGGCTTCAAGAAATGTTCTGGTAATCTTATTAATATTTGATGCCACAACAGTTCTCACTGGATGGAGACCAAAAAGCGAAGTAAAAAAGTAAGATTCTTTTCACTCCCTGAGAGGAGGCCTTTTTTGCTTTAGAATAGGCAGCCTTGTTGTTAGCCAAAGTCATAGATAGGTCTTGTGTGGATTAGTTAACCTCGTAACAAAACAGTTTTAGAAACTTTTTCACAAATCATACGAGGAGAGGGAATGGTTCAGACAAAGAAGGCCTACCACAAAAATATCTGTAGAAACAAGTCAAATGTATATATAACCCAGTAATTTACTGTCTATACGAGTGCAAGCACAGACACTCTTAACCCCGCTGCCTGGAGCTCTGAGGTGGGACTTCTCCAATATGAGGCACATTTGAACACTGGGGTTTTGTTACAATGCAGATTTTGGTTCAGTAGGTCTGGGTGATGCCTGAGATTCTGCATCTCTATCAACTCCCAGCTGATGCAAAACTCAGTCAGGGAAAGACCACACTTTGAATAGTAAAGATCTAAAAGTCAGATCTTAAAAGTCACCATTTAAATCCAACATTACTTAACAAACTGCTAGAGAAATACTTTGGGCTTTAATGAGAATGAGTATTGCCAAACACACACCAAAGCTGTTTCTTTGAAGTGAATGCCACTAGCCAAATTTATTTTTACCGAATGTCTGAAAAGTTAAAAATACAAACATTGAGACGTCTTCTTCCTTATATCTATGTGATATGTGAGTGTCATTATTACTTCATAGAAAAATGTCTTGTGTCAGGTTTTGGCTGAATTTTCTCATTTAGAGAGTCACAGACTGTTCTTTCTCAGTGTATCTTGCTTATACCTCTGATCTGGTTCTGAAAATGGAAACAGAGGCTGGTGGCCAGGTGACTGGGCCAGTGTGATTGTGGAGGGTGTT
Source organism: Macrotus californicus (assembly GCA_007922815.1). NCBI lineage: Eukaryota > Metazoa > Chordata > Mammalia > Chiroptera > Phyllostomidae > Macrotus > Macrotus californicus. The sequence continues at coordinate 12,557 of VMDR010010825.1, forward strand.
TTGTCATCGAAGGAAATGGCCTGCTTGCCACTGCCAATGGGAGCACACCCTGCACATTTGTGCTTTTGGATGGAAGATTTCCCTCCAAGGGGCTTGGAAAGCATGAGGTGAAGGTGCTGGAATGGAAGTCCTTCACTTTCAAGGGAGAGACTGGTTAAAGATCAAGGTCAAACCAGCAGGGCCCAGGCTGAGTGCTGGGCACAGGACAGAAGCCGTGTTTTCCACAGAGCAGCAGTCCGTGCACAGTCAGAGACAGAATATGGGAGACACCCAACCGGCTTCTGACTCAGTATGAAATATTTTGTTTTTAGTTTCACACGTTTTGCAAAATAACCAGTTCTCTTTCTTGTTTTTCAGAGGAATTGTTTCCATGTTCATTTTGAAAATGACAGAAAAACAAGCTGGAGAATACGCACTTTTTATTCAGAGTGCAGTGACCAATTATACCATATTGTTTACAGTGAGTATACGAAGTAAGTGCACCTTGCTCCTAGGTCTTCACAGTAGATGATGACATTGTTTAGAACTCATGAGTTTTTCCCAGATGCTCTGCACACGATATACAGGTTTCCCTCAACGTGTGGTTGAATTGACTGAATTCAATCATCTGTATAACCTGTTCAGATTCTCTGATGTGACCCATGGAATACCAGATTCAGCACTCTGAGAAACCCAAGACATCCTCTATTCAGTGACAGACGGCTGACAGGGAAGAAATGGAAAACATTTTGATCTTGGAATCAGAAGACCTGGGTTCTTATTCTGAATCTGCTATTATCACCTCTGGCAGGTCACTTAATCACCCTGAGCCTCAGTTTCTATACCTGTAAAAAAGGGATACAAATACATACCTCATGGACTGCAAGATCTTAGCACAATCCATCGTCTCTGAGACTATGCCTGCTCTTTCCAATATGGTAGCCACTGGCCACACGCATCTGTTGAACACTTGAAATGTGACCGTTCTGACTGAGGAACCAAAGTTTTCATTTTATTTAATTTTAATAAATTAAAAAATTAATTAAAAATGCCATATATAGCTAGTGGCTACTGTACGTATACAAATGCCAGGTCACCATGCAAACTGTGAGGAATAATCCAAATGTTCTTAACCAAAGAGACGACTGTGTGGCAGAATCACCACCTGTATATGTTGTCTGGCTTCTCGTTTCCTCTCAGTTGCGCATTGGCCTAGCAAATGCGCAGCTTCACGGTATACACACTGAAGGCTTTACTTCCCATGACAGACAGGACTAGAGGTAGGTGCATTCCCATAGGTCCTACTGCTCATGGGGGCCAGGGCAGGCCTCCCAAAACTCTGGGTTTGTGCCACAGTAAGTTCCCTGACTACACATTGGTAGGACTTGTTAGGACCCCCTCTTCCTTGTCAGTGACTAGAGGGCATGAAGCCCAGGTGTGGTGCTCATGAGTCCAGCCCACAGATGTGCCCAGGCTCAGGATCACCCTTTGTGACGGCGTTCTGCACGTACCCTCTCCATCCTCACCGTGATCATGCCTACGTGTGGGAGAGAAGATGGACACAATGAGAGGTGTGATGAAGGGCACAGTTAGACCTGAGTTTAGCCAGGTCTGCACTTCCTGCACCACACTGCACAGGGTTTGCAATCAAAGCTGCTGAGGACAACAGCACTTGTGGCCATTTAGGTTCCCAGAGGTGTCATTTTACTGGCATTGGGGATGGGCTGTCGGTTCTAAAGTTATCCTGTAAGGCAAAAATTAGGTTAAGTCAAAATTAGCCATATTTGTTCTGAAAAGCCCTTCAATTACTCTGAAATTTATGGAATCAGAGCCCTAGAAACTCAAAAGACAAGAGCTGCCTTTTGCTGCTCTTTGATTTTGGTCTTGGTTTCTGTTCCCTCCCCCATCCCCGACTCCCTTCTGTGGGACAGTGAGTCTGTGTGCCTCAGGATGGAAGAGAATAAGTGATTTCTTGCTTGTTCTCGTTCTCTCTCTCTCTCTCTCTCTCTCTCTCTCAGTGTTAATATTCGAATTCGTTTAAGGTAAGTGGGCATCTGCTATGTCTGTGTTATACTTCAAATACGTTCTTTTCACTTAAGATTTACGAAAATTTTAACAACAACCATTCGAATGCATTGTAATCTGTTTTTAGCCTTCTCTTGAGTGGCAAGTTTCAAAAAAATCAAGTGAGACTTGGCAACAGTCAGTGGGAAAGAGAGAAGGGTTTCGTGAACCACAGGATCTGTGTTAACTGACAGCGTGGCATGGTCGGTAAAAAAGGGAATCTGAGCCTTGGCAGTGTTCGTAAAAATATACTGTCTAGGTAAAGGAAATTAGTAGAAGATTATTATTTTCAGTTCTTCATTTTTTTCCCAGATGAATATTGACGAAACAGAGCAACCAGGATAGTGAAGAACTTGGAATTCCTGAAGTTAGGGGCAGCAGAAGGAACTGGCAATGGTTAGCAGAGAGCAGGGAATGTTTCTGAGGCGAGGGGAAGATGGACGGCAGTGTGATGACGTACAGGGAATTCTTCTGGCTTGTGCCTCAGGAAACCTGGTCTAACCAGTTAAAGTTCCTTGGATGGCTTCTAATTTTGTTTTTCTTTTAGTAGCAATTATGTTTTTTTTTAAATTTTTCAGTTAAAGTTGACATATAATATTATATTAGTTTCAGGTATACAGCATTTATATAACTTCTGAAATGGTTGGTTTCTAATTTTGAACACACGACAGATTTTCATGTGGAAGCAAAACAACACTTTAAAAAATTTGCTCTAGAGGATTGGATTGGGGCCAATGGTCAGAAATTACAGGGAGAAAATGTAAAAACCAATAGAAAATGAAATATTTGCAACACATAATCAACAAAGGATTCGCAGTCAGAATAGATGGAGAACTCCTAACATCAATAAGAAAAAACAGGAAAATGAACAAAAGACCCGAGTGGTCATTTCTTTTTCAGAACCTGAAAACTAAGTGGTCAGAAAATATGTTAAATTAATAATCAAAAAGTGCAAATTATTACCATAACAAGGTATCATTTTATACCCACTAGATTGTTGAGAATTCAGAGATCTTGGTGAGTATCGGGAACGCTAGTCAATATCACGTCCTGGGATGTAAATAGAAATTAGTATGACCACTTTGGAAAACATTGTCTTATGTGTAACACTGAACGTGCTCATACCATATAAGCCAGGAGTTCTACTCCTAGATGTATTACTAAAGAAACCTACACACTGCCTCGGTAGGAATGTACAAAGTGTTCATAGCACCATTGGTGGTCATATGAAAAACTGGAAACTCCTCAAACACCCAAAATGGAGTCATAGACTGTGATAGATTCACCAGTAGAATACTATGTAGTAGTAAAAAAAAAAAAAAAAGAAGTACAATATATGAACTAAAAACATAAGAGTGGATGGAAAAATGAAGTTGTGCAAGGCTACGCATTGAGTGATACTTTCTGTGAAGCTCAAAAGCAAGCAAACGAAACTAATACATTGTTTAGGGCTACATGCCTATGTGGTGAAAACATTTTTTTAACCCTTACCCAAGGATATGTCCACTCATGTGAGAGAGAAAGGGAAATATCAATTGGCTACCTCCTGTATGTGCCCCCACCAGGGATCAAATTGGCCACCATAATTTTTTTGGTGGTGAAGCAATGATCCATCCAACTGAGCCACCCAGCCAAAGCAGTGAAAACATTTTTAAAAGCACAGAAATGATAAACACAAAATTGAAAATAAAGGTTACCTAGGGTAGAGAGAAGGGGAAAAGCACAAAAGTTGATTCAAAGGGGTTTATTAATATTCTGGTTATTGACCTGGGTATGGGGTCCATGAGTATTAGTTTTTTTATTATTATTCTCCAAAATTCACATTTCATGTATTCTTTTGTGTATATATATGCATACACACACAAACATATATACATATATGCATAAAATATTATTAAATACTTTAAGATAAAATTTATTATAAGATGGGAGATTGGAATTTAGCAAAGGGAAACTTTCTTTTAAAAAAAGGTTTGTTGAAAAATGGAAGGATCTATTTGGGGACATACAAAACTCCTGTCCCAGAAGGGGCCCAAGGGGAAGTAAAAAGAAAGTTTATATATTCAGCGCTGCAAGAGTGGCGGATCGGGAAGGGGTGAAGGTGTCAGGGTCCAGCGCGAGCAGGAGGCCAGCAGAACCTGTCAATTCAGTTCCAGTTCTTTTTATTTTAATTTTATTTTTCAGTTATAGTTGACACTCAGTGTTATTCAGTTCCAGTTCTAACTCCATCCTGTTATACTTTTGCATTTCTAAAACCGCATATTTCTGCCTAGATCTAGATACAATTATGTGAAGAAAGTTGGGTCTTAAACCATACAAGTATGGGTTTTAAACTTCATGTTATTTCCAGTTTTCTTTTTCCTATTGTGTCAATATTTGTATTTTCACATGGCTTCACTCCACTTGTCTTTAGTTGTCTGTGGATTTATGAAGTGCCCAAAGAAACTGGCCACGAGCATAAATGCTGAAGTTGGCATTTCAGCCAGAGTTAAATTTATTATGTTGGTCAGAAGGGGTTATATTATTATATATATTTGGAGTGGAGCAGAAGACACTGCTATCATATAAAATACTAGCTTTTCTTAATGATGTAGAATTTTTGGGGGGGGAGTTGCTAAGATAATTATTTTTAAAATATTAAAATGTTAATAATTTGTGATGCTTTAGATACACAGCTCTACACATTAAGGAGACCATACTTTAGAAAAATGGAAAATCAGGATGCCCTGGTCTGTGTGTCCGAGAGCACTCCGGAACCAACTGTGAAATGGGTGTTTTGCAATTCACAGAGTGAAAGGTATGACATGTATAGAGAGGTAACTGCTAAGATTCCTTTACTTATTTGGTCTTTTTCTAAAACAGTGGACATCAGACTGGATGTACGATTGAACTTGTTACCATGTTAACAGGAAACTTTGGCCCCTTAACAAATGATTAGTGTGGACTTTCCCGGCTGGACGGGAGGTGCTGCTCTAGTAAGGAGGCCTTTTGGAACGCTCCTGTGTCTAGTCACTCAACTGCAGGGTCCTCCCTGGACATAAAAGCCCTTTTAAGTTTTAGGATTGTTAGCTCCCTGAGTGTCTCGTTGGGGAAAAAGAAACGTAGGGATTTTAGTGTATTGCTCCCTCTAAGTAAGAAATTACCTGTGAGTAAATTCTTAATTTGTGATTATTCTGTTCATTTTGGAAGAGTCATTTAACATGATTGTTTAAGGACTTAGAATCTAGCCTGAGTTTGAGCCCTGGTTTGCTTACTGCCTGTGTGGCCTTGGAGAAGGGGGATGATAACGGTACTTAGCTTGTAAGATTGCTGTGATGAGCAAATGAATGGAAGTTTTTGAAACACAACAGTGCCTGGCAGATAGTGAGCACCATATAACTGTTGACTTTCGTTTTTCGAATGTGCCATAGCCAAGTTTTCACAAAGTAAGAATTCATGCAATTTGAACTAATTAAAATTTACGGAACAACTTTCGTTTAAAAATGGGACTGAAGAGGAGAAAAAGAAATCGGGCTATCAAATGATATGCACGTGATCCCAAATTTTAGCTGGAAAAGAAAAAGAGATTACCTGCAGATATATATGTAGTGTGTGCATAGACAAAAGCAACAACAACAAAAGTTAGAGAGCCACACACCGAGATCTAGGTAATTTAAAACTCTTTTCTTTTTTCCCCCTAAATTTTCCAAAATTCCTACAGTGAATCCAACTGTTGTTGTCTTATTGTCCCTGGAAACAGATTGGTCTGGAATGGGTCTGCCTCAGGCTAGCCTGGAGTGTGTGTGTCCTTGACTTTGTGCAGGAACGATTTCACAACCTCTGTCCAGGTGATTCTGAGAATATGTTTATTAAAGCTGGGGGCAGTGAAACAAGGAAGGGATTAGGAGAGGAGAAACGCAGGAGAGAACCTAGGTGGTGTTTTGCTTTGGCTCCCTAGAAACATTGTAGGAAAGTGAGCCTCATGGGGCAGGGGGCTGTGTGGACTCACTGAGAAGTAAAAGTCACAGATAAAAGTGAGCCAAGGCTAGGCTGCTTAAATTTAGCTCATTAAAAAGTCAGGGAAAATGGGCCATGGAGACAGGTTCAGAGAGTTAGTCTGGGACAAGCTGCTGCTGCCCACTGCTCTCCTGGTTGCAAGTCTCTTGGGGACCCTTAGAGTTTAGGAGAAAGGCAACAAAAGTACATGCCCAAGAAAAGGGGAGGCGCAGGCGTGCTCCAAGGACAGCACTCACAGTCTTCCTTTATCTTGAGGGATTTTATCTTGAGGGATTTTCTAAAGGCAGGAATTTTAGAGGAATCTCAGCGGAGGATCTCAATAGAATATTCATCAGCTTTCCAGGCGTGTCCTTCTATATGCTGTTCATCAAAATAAGTCTATAGAGGGGTCAGGGTCATTCTCTGGTCAGTTTCACTGTCAAAGAACGTCACCCAAGAGGGACTGGGACTGAGGCGGGTCTGCCCCAGCATGCTCTAGCATGTGTAAAGCAAACGCTCCTAAGTGTCCTTGGTTAGGCAAGAGAAGACCTTGTGATTTACTGTCTGGCTGTAAATTGCACAGCCGGTTTGTTCAGTTTTCCGTCTCCATTTCCCCATTCCACTTGCTAAGGAATTTTCCTAGCTTCTTACCTTCCTGCCTCATTATAATAATAAAAAAAAAAGCTCTCAAGGAATGGTGCATAAATGAAGAAAAGAATACCTCTGACTAAAGTGATAAAGAGAGGAAAGGTGACAAATAGGCTCCAAAAGCTGTGTCTGTCTGGGGAAAGGTCAAGGTTAGGGAAGCTCTGAGAAGGAAGCAAAGTCCATCCTCTGCTGAGGGAGAAGCGAGGGCTTTGCTAAATCCTGAGATGGGGCTGAGGGCTGACAACATCCCTCTGGAGGGACACCTGGCTCTCCCCAGTCAGCTCGGGGAACTGAAGACTTTGCTCCTCTCCCCTCTCACTGGTTTGTCCCCTTGTGTGCTTCACAGAACAGACACCTACCTTGTTAAGCTGTATTATAAAACTTCAACATGCTTTCCTTTTCTCTCTTTCCCTCCCCCCCACTGCTGTCCCCTTTCTCAGTACTTTCTCTCTCTCTCTTTAAACAACAACCAAGGACTCACGAAACACACACACATACACACAGGGAAACTCTTTTATTATGTAATTTTCTCTAGTGTTATTCTAATTGTTGAGATAATGAGTAGCTAGTTCCCTACGGACTGGACGCTGCTGAAATCACAGGTGTGGGCTTCTGTTTGCCTTTTGACCTTTCTTCCTTCTTTGCACTTTTAGGCAGGCTTTTAATAAAACAAGCTCTAGAACCTGTAACCGTGTTCTTCTGAGCATTCATTTCTAACTTTAAAGCATATTTAGTCAAATGACATTTATTTTCTAATCGTAGTTGTGAAGGAGAAAGCCCGGCCGTTGTTACGAAGGAGAAAAGCGTGCTTCGTGAGTTATTTGGAGCGGACATAAGGTGCTGTGCGAGAAATGCGCTAGGCCAGGAGTGCACCCGGCTGTTTACCATAGGTAAGACATAATATTATACATTTCTTTTTTTTACTGACTGTTCCTGAGAAACCACCTGGGACTAACCATGAACAGTCAGGTGATCATTCAACTTCAGAAATTCTATGGTCCTGTCATACCACTTTAAATGTAATATTATGGATCTGTAAGTGCTACAAGATTTAATAAAAAATGAATGATCTTTATGAATTTGTTACTTTTTTAAAGATTAATAAAATAATAAGAGGCTCATAACATTTGCGATGACATCAAAATCTCAGCTCTTCAGAATGCTCGGTATATATTTTGTGTTGAGGACAAATCCCTTTTTTTTCTTACTCGGAATGCTTTTGTCTTGTAGACCTAAATCGGACTCCCCAGACCACACTGCCACAACTATTTCTTAAAGTGGGGGAGCCCTTGTGGATAAGGTGCAAAGCTGTTCATGTGAACCATGGATTTGGACTCATGTGGAAACTAGAAAATAAAGCCCTGCAGGAGGTAACATGATGTGTCTGCATTCTGAAAATGCAGAAACAGCGAACCAATAGTCCTGGTTGAAATCATTAAACTCATTTTGTTTTATTAAAACCTAGGGCAGCTACTTTGAGATGAGCACCTATTCCACAAACAGGACTATGGTACGGATTCTGTTCGCTTTTGTGTCATCCGTGGGAAGAAACGACACTGGATATTACACTTGTTCGTCCTCCCAGCACCCCAGTCAGTCAGCGCTGGTTACCATCGTAGGTAATGCAGGCTGCTCACGCAGTCTTTATTCTTATTTTTAGTTGCTTTAGTGTAGACTGTGAGGTGTTTGCTGCGAATTCGGATTTCAATAAAACGTTAGCATCAAAATCTGATAAAGACACTGAGTCAGAATAGCTTTGCAAACGTAAGCTGCCCACTTGAATGTCACTATCTTCATACTTACCCCATTGTAATGTGACCATCTGTTTGTGGGATTTTGTCTTCCAGTAGAATGTAAGTTTCTTAAGGACAGGAGTAATTCTGTCCTTGAAGTTCCAGAACCTGGCAGAGAGCCTGACACAAAACAGGCTGTTAATACATGCTTGCTCTAAGAACTGAGAGGACAGTGAATAGTGGCTGAGAGATCCGAACAAGCACCTAGATGCATTGAAATTTGGGTAGACTAGGGAGGGTTTGAAAGTAATCGTGCGTTAAATAATTTCAGATTAGATAAATGCTAAGATGTGAAGTGATTCTCTTATCACACTAGTAAGGAAGTGTTCCCCAAGGAAGCCTTGTGAATATTGCTGGCTAGGTTGTTCTTTTACTTGTGCCCTGAGGTTACTTTACATGAGATGTGTCATTGAAAGAGCCAGTCTGTCTGAGGACCCCTACTCTGTACCTGGCTAGTTGTCATGTACACTACCTTTCAACCCTTAGAAATTGTCTGTAAAATCTATAGATTCAGTAACACACTTTTTGGGGGAAGAGAGTTAATAATTTACCTCTAGTTCTTAGAGGAGTCTTGGCTCCAGAAGGTGATGATCTCAGGCTTATAGCTGGATAGGTCCCCTGTATTTCTTGGACTAGAGAATCTGACCTTCAGCATGAGTTTTCTTGCATTAAAACTGATGAATAAAAATGTATTCATTGTCTCAATATATTTTCATATGTATCTCATCTAATTTATAAATGCTTTTATTTTTTTAACAGAAAAGGGATTTATAAATGCTTCCAAAGCCAGTGAAGATTATGAAATTGACCAGCATGAAAAGTTTTGTTTTTCTGTCAGGTTTAAAGCATACCCACAAATCAGATGTACATGGACCTTCTCTCAAAAATCATTTCCTTGTGAACAGAGTAGCCTTGATGATGGATACAGGTGAGACAACGCAGAGCTCCAGGTCTTGGCCTCAATCCTAGCACAGCTCTCCTCATTGCCCTAACAGAGGAGTGCCTTGTGTTACGAGTTCGTGTATTGTTGAGTTGACACTGGAGACAGCAGATGTGAGGACACAGTAAGAGAAAGTTTTATAATCAGTTCAGATAGTGTAACCACCACATGAAAAACGGAAAGAATCCTGTTAGTTTGAGCAAGGGTCTGTGGTATTTTCTGAGTCACCAGATTGTCACTTCCTGTTTGAGAATACGTGCTGCAGTGAGCACACCGACTCTCCCTCAGCACATTTGCAGGGGATTGAGGAAGTAAAGCCCTTGAAACACGGGAAAGCATTACCTGTTGGTGTATTGATTTGTTTACAAAAACTGGTGCAGAAATTGCCCGATAATCCATGCTAAAGGAAAATTTTGTTTTCCCCCAGTGTCAGAGAAGCACTTGTCCCTATGGGATTCTCTTTTTAACCCAATTCAAAGATTTAAAAAATCAATTCAATTTAGTTCAATGAATATTCCCTTAATATCTTGATGAGTTTGATGCTCTATGGGGCTGCAGGGTGAATAAGGTAGTGTTTCTCTCCTCCTCAAATTTACAGAGGCACATGTAAGTGCCAAAGGCCACCTGGGAGATCATTGCTACTGTGCTGGTGACATCTGGTACATCCTCTTAAGATTTTACAGATTCATTGATTAGAGGACCATGTTTCTGATATATGGGTCGTGGACTAATCTAGTAGGCCAGTTAATTTGGTTTCATTCCATGATCACAATCTACACTCCTGACTCCAAGTAGTTATCGTTTAACTGTCTAGCCAAATGAATGAATCAGGTCAGATCCTGATTCCCATAGTGTTTTTTATTTCTCATTTATCATAAACTGGTGATATAATTAAGCTCTTTGTGTGTTGAATCTCACCAGTGAGTTTACATGCTCCCTAAGTGTTGGCTGTCTGTCATTTCTCTATCTTTGTATAATGCCTCCCTCAGTCAGGTGTGTTTAATAAATGAACAAATCATTGTCACCCCTGGAAGGCAACTCAAAGTGTAAAACCTGGGCCAAAGATGAGTCAGTGCATCCTCTTAGTACTGCAAAGACTACACACAGCACTTACCACAACACCCAGCACTCAGTGTTCATTTTATTTTAAAAAGTTCTTGAAGAGCTATCGTGTTTGTTGATGATAATGATGCAGCACTTAATACAAATGCAAAGGGAATACGGTGCCAACTTCATCATGAAAAAAGTGGTCCAAATATTGCATAAAAATAAACAACAGCTCTGACTGGTGTGGCTCCGTGGGTTGAATATTGTTCTGCAAACCACAACGTTGCTGGTTCGATTCCCAGTCAGGGCAGAAGCCTGGGTTGCGGGCCAGGTCCCCAGTGGGGGTGTGCGGGAGGCAACTGACCGATGTTTCTCTCGCACATCCATGTTTCCCTCCCTCTCTTTCTCCCTCCCTTTCCCTCTCTCTAAAAATAAATAAATGAAATCTTAAAAAAAAACAGCCAAGTATGTGAATGCTAGTGCTGTGAATGTCTTTTGCTGTCTACACAAGGCTTTGTGTTGAGATGGGGGGTGGCAGACTAAATTACAATCTGAGTTCTTTTCAACTTCTTGTCCTAAAAATTTCAAATTTACCAATAAACTCCAAGAAGAGTACAGTGAGCATCCTTTTCCCACCGCATAGATTCAACAATTTAATCAAACTGAATTTTGTTGGTGAAGTACAATAGTTTACTTTCAAAAGGTGATATAAGTTCTTGTATGTAACTGAAAGGTTTGTATAATAACATGGCTCCTGAAAAAGCTTTGATGTAGTCATAGTGTATGCGCCAGACGCCTCTCAGCTTCCCCACATTCACAGCCTCGTTTCTCCAATTTACTTCCGCAAATATTACCCCCGAGTTCACTAGGGCCTGCCTCTATGTGTTCATAATTTATTAAACTGTAACTTTCCAACAGTTCCAATAGCCTGGTCTTGAGAAAAGGTTCTAGGATAGTTCACCTATTAGTTTCCACAGTTTCTGATCTCTATAGACTGAATTACAAACAAATCTACCTTTGCTTTTTCTAGTTTCGTGGTAAAGAAAAAAATCCAAATTATTCGAATTTTATAATTATTTAGTAATTTCCTCTTAAAGACACTCCTTAGGCCTCCATGGAAACTTGAGTCTGAGGAAGACAGGGTCACCTGCTTCTTGGTAAAACACCTCAGTCTGTCATCTCTCAGCTCTCCAGTTTCCCCAGGACCCATTTTACTCCTCTCTGCATTCTGATTTGACTGGATAATCCCTTGTTCTTTGAGTAAAGCATTCTTCACTTTATAGTCAACTTACCCCCTGAGCTACCAGAAAGAGGCTGCTCTTTCTCTACTTCTCCCTCTAGGTGCTAAATGGAAAATAAAAATGACCTGTATTTTGATTGTTCAGAGGAGAGAACCCTCTGTACCATGCAATGAGAGGACATCTTAGTCACTGAGATATTATGTCAATGTAAACTCCAGTTCCTTCATCTCCTGTCTCATACCAGCTGACCATTTTCAGAAAAACACTGAGGGAAAGAGGAAGCATTGAATCTCTTGGTAACCTAATAGGTTAGTCCCTTTGGAATTTCCAGAGGAGGTTCAGCAATGCTGTTTTTTCTACTGATATGACTGACTCATAAACAGGAAGGCAAGCAGTTTAAAACGACCTGGATATTCACCTCTGCCTTCAGGTTATTTATGTGACCACTTTCCTACCTGAGATTGAGGACATTCAAGGTGCTGTCTGCTTGACACCAGGGCCAGTCACATTCCATGAAGACAGCACAAAAGACTTAGGAGGGAAAGAACTTATAGAACACTTTGTTTTGGACCACACGACAATCAATAACTAAGTATTGGTAATTTCTTCTATCAAATTGATTTGTGCTTTTGGCATGGCCCCTGGCTAGCCACATGGCTTCTTCTTCTTTTTAAATCTCCTCTTGTTCCTTTTCAGTGTCTTTGGCTGTTGTCTAGTAAGAATTACATTTTCCCTTACAGAGGCTCTCATCTTTCCCTTGGACCACTTCAACTCTGTCTTCCTGAAGTGTGGAAATCACATAATTTACTTTTCTCTCTAGTGTTATAATTGGGCTTTCCCCCAATCTTTCTACCACTTGGACTTCACAGTCATTTCTTCTTGTTGTCCAGAAGTAGGTCAGGATAAGAAATTCCCTTTTTACTATTTTTTAATAGGTTTTAAAAAAAATTCTCTTTATTGTTGTTCAAGTACAGTTGTCTCCATTTCCCACCACCACCTTTTTACTTTTAAAAAAATGTTATATATTTATATTAATCCTTGTCTGGGGATATATTCATTGATTCCAGAGAGAGAGGAAGGTGGGGAGAGAAAGAAAGAGAGAAACACTGATGTGAGATAGAAACATTGATTGGTTATCTTTCATATGTACTCCGACTGGGGATTGAACCAAAAACCTGGGTATGTGCCCTGATTGGGAATCGAACTGCACCCTTTTTGGTGTATGGGGCGATGCTCCAACCACTGAACAACCGGCCAGGGATGTAAATTTATTTTTAAATTACAGTTGATATGCAATATTATGTTGGTTTCAGGTGTACATCAGTAATTCAACATGTACATGCCTCAGGAAGTGATCACTACAATAAGTCTACCCATCTGATACCATACATAGTTATTACATTATTGACTCTATTCCTTGTGCTATACTTTACATCCCTGTGATTTATTTTATAACTGGCAGTTTGTACTCCTTAATCCCCTTCCCCTTTTTCACCTGTCCCCCACCTCCTTTTTACTTCTTCAGCATTCTTGTTAACAGTGACAAAAAACTTGTTAAATTCTCATTTGATAGGTCAGAGCAACACATTCTCTCATTCCTATATGCAGTCAGAATTACCTTTCAGCTTTGGAGTTAAGGATGCACAACATTGGTGTCAGATGAACACAGGCTCAAAGCTGCTCATCAGTTGCTAGCTGTGCAGTTTGAATCTTAGGCATCAGCTGGTGCTCTGTTTTCTCCTTCATCTCCATATCCAGTCCATCACATCTCCATATCCAATCCAGCACCTGCTTTCTCTTTTTATACAGGTACCTCTTGGGTTTGCTCTTTTCTTTCCTTTCCCATTTCCCTACCTTAGGCAATACTCATGTTTTCATGTTCTGTTCAAATCTGAATTTTCAGTTCTCTCCTAGGACTTCCCACATTATATTGTAATTGCTTATTGACTTATCTGCCTTCACCACCAAACTATAAATTCTGTGAGAACAGAAATCTATTTTTTCTAACTCACTATTGTATTCCTGATTCCTCCCACAAGTAGACTCTACCAATGATGATAAAATGAATGAATGAATGAATTCCTGGGTTACAACAACTGCCTCCAGATTTCCCTCCAATAAACTTTTCCTACGGCCATTAGTCTAAATTAAAATAGTGTTCCTAATAACCCTCCCTCACTCAGGAGTCTATAGCATCTTCCGCTTTCTCCATCAGGTCTAAATAATTCAACTGGGTTTTCAAGGTCCATGATCATTGGCTCTCTCCTACCCATTTAACCCTCTTTTCTACCCACATCCCAATGAGCACCTCTGCTCAGTCCATTGGCCCCCCTATTACTCTCCTTTGTGGCTGTAGGAATTTCCATCTCATGTCTTAAGTCCTACCCTTGCCTTCTCCTCAGATGTCTTTTCTTTTGCCCTATTATTAAAACTAATTTATCCATGGAGATCTGGCTTAAGTCCCACTTCTAGGAAGCCATTGGAATTTGGCTCATCTCTATTGGCCTCTGATCCATTTATTTTCTCTTGGCCTTATTGTATTGTTTAATATTATAACTATTCTGTTTATGTATATGTATATATACATATATGTTAGAGAAAGGGGAAGGGAGGGAGAGAGAGAGAGAAACATAGACATGAGGGAGAAACATTGATTGGTTGCCTCTCGCATGCCCCCAACCAGGGAGCTGGTCTGCAACCCAGGCATGTGCCCTGACTGGGAACATAATCAGTGACCTTCAACCTATTGCTTTGTGGGAAGACACCCAACTTACCGAGCCACACCATTCAGGGAGGGGAACTTTTTTTTATTTCTTCAATGCATGAAGGCATGTTCAAAAGGTCCTCACTCCCCTACCTCTCTTACACTATCCGACATCCCACTACAATAGCTAGCATCTCATATACATGGTAGACATGGTGGATAACCCCCAGGATCAAGTTATCTATGTTAAAATGTGTTGAGTGGTTGATGAACAGTCCAAGTAGATACTAGAGCCTGCTGAAATTGCTCAAAGATTTTGTACAAATTCAGTTTGAGTCCTCATCACTGTTAATTGCTATTTAACTCAAGAGTGGGTCATAGGTTTTGCTTTGGAACAATGTCAGTGAACCATTCTTTTAGGAAGCAAGGGAGTTATGGGCTCCTCCAGTACAGAGATTTTTTCATATTTCTGGGAATTTGGACTAGTCCTGAATGTGTAGAACAGTAGGGATGGGAATCTTCTTGTCTCTCTGAGGAGCCTCAGCCTAGGTCAGTGTGTCTCAACTTTTAATTTGCTTAGGAATCACATGGAAATCATCTTAAAATTCAGACTCTGAGTCAGTAGGCTTGGGTTGGAGCCTGATTTTGTATTTCTAACAAGCTGACAGATAACACAGGTGCTGCTGCCACCTGCCCACAGACCATACTTTGAATAGCAAGGGCCCAACACACAGACACTCCTTGTCCATTGAACTTTAGAAAGTGAATGTCTAAGGGAGATTCCTTCCATGCACATCATCATTCATTTTAGCATCTCCTGTAAGAATTGCGCTAAGTCTGCCTTCAATTCTTTTTCAACAGTGTATCTAAGTTTTGCAACCACAAACACCAGCCAGGAGAATACATATTCCATGCAGAAAATGATGATGCCCAGTTCACAAAAATATTCACGCTGCATGTAAGAAGTAAGTTAAATTATCAAGAAATATTTCAGCCTTATAATTCCTTAACTATTAATTAACCATGACCTGAAAGAGCTACATAATGACTTACAAGCAATGGTGTAAAGCTTTTTATATACTAAAGCATTTTGAAATTTCACTGTCATACCTACTGGCTTTGTTTTTACATATATCTTTTTCTGTGTTCTTCCTTTGAAGCTAAGAGACTTATCCCATGTGCTCTGTGAATGTGTTTAGTGTTGTGACTGTTGACTTTAGTACTTTGAAAGGTCGTGTTAAGGAAAGGCCAAACATCATATTACGTGCTACTTACGTGTTTTAATATTTTTGTTTCTCTGATCTGTAAAAAGATAAGAGTACATTTCATTGGAAGTGTTGTAGCTACTTCTGAAGCTAAGAATCATTCTGAGGTAGATAGAGGTCTACACCTTAGCTCTCTATGGAGCCTAGCAATGGGAAAGTGGTGTTATGTAGACAAGCAGTCAGGCTGCCTATGCAGAAGGTTACATGATGGTGAAAGAGGAAATAACCAGAAGCCTTGTGTCATCCTGCATGAGAAACGCTCCCAGAAGCACAGTGCTTGGAGTAAATGGGCCATCTATACGAAGCTGACTTGGAAACAATTTGTGGAAAGTACTGTTCTATGTGAGCTTATTTTTCATGTTATTCTCTACAGGGAAACCTCATGTGCTGGGCAAGGAATCATCAGCAGGTTATGCCTCTTGTTCCTCGGATGGATACCCATTACCGTCTTGGACATGGAAGAAGTGTTCAGACAAGTCTCCCAAGTAATCAAGACACTGGCATCTCGGTCCTGATCTTAGTGGGAAAGCTTTTAGTTTTTGCCTGTTGAGTATGATGTTGGCTATAGGTCTCTCATATATGGCCTCTATTATGTTGAGGAATGCTCCCTCTATTCCCACTTTGCTGAGTGTGTTTATCATAAATGGGTGCTGTACCTTATCAAATGCTTTTTCCACATCTATGGATATGATCATGTGATTTTTGTCTTTCCTTTTGTTTATATGATGTATTATGTTTATTGATTTGCAAATATTGTACCATCCTTGAATCCCTAAAATGAATTCCACTTGATCATGGTGTATGATCTTTTTAATGCATTGCTGGATGTGGTTTGCCAATATTTTGTTGAGGATTTTAGTGTCTATGTTCATCAGCGATATTGGCCTGTAGTTTTCTTTCTTTGTTGTGTCTTTTTCTGGTTTTGGGATTAGGATGATGCTGGCCTCATAAAAAGAGTTTGGGAGTCTTCCATCATATTGGAGTTTTTGGAATAGGCTGTGAAGGATAGAGGTTAGCTCTTCCTTAAATGCTTTGTAAAATTCTCCTGTGAAACTGTCTGGTCCAGGGCTTTTGTGTGCTGAAAGTTTTTTGATTACTGCTTTGAATTTGTCAGCTGCTATTGGTCTGTTCAGGCTTTCTTCATCTTCTTCATTGAGTTTTGGAAGATTATATTTTTCTAGAAATTTGTCCATTTCACCTAGGTTTTCAAATTTCTTGGCATATAGTTCTTCCTAGTAGTTTCTTACAAACTTTTGTATTTCTGTGGTATCAGCTGTAATCTCTCCTCTTTCATTTCTGATTGTGTTTATTTGGGTCCTCTCTCTTTTTTTCTTGATGAGTCTGCTTTAAGCAGGGGTGTCAAACTCATTTTTACTGGGGGCCACATCAGCCTCGTGGTTGCCTTCAAAGGGCTGAATGTAATTTCAACTCCTTAACAGTTAAGAAGTAGTTACATTTACACAGTCCTAAAATTATTTCAGCCCTTTGAAGGCAACTGCGAGGCTGATGTGGCCCCCAGTGAAAATGAGTTTGACGCCCCTGGCTTAAAGGCTTGTCGATTTTGTTTATTTTTTCAAAGAACCAGCTCCTGGATTTGTTGATCCTTAGAATTGTGCTTTTAGTCTCTAT